>LPNX010383962.1:108656-120032 GCA_001517045.1 Pseudotsuga menziesii
GAAATGAACCACCACCAGCTGATCAACCAGGACCATCACGGAAGATTCCTAAATGGGCCACAAAGACACTTGAAAGTGTCCATCCGGATGAAGTTGGAAAGACGGGAACGAGAAGTTCAAAAAGACATGAAGATGGAGGAGCAGCAGATAATTCAGGTGATGACATGGATGTATCATTTGATTGTAAATTTAATTTATCTGCTAACTTTGAACCAACTTCCTTTGAAGAAGCTTCTACTCGAGTTGAGTGGAAAGAAGCTATGCAGAATGAGTATGATGCACTCATGAAGAATGAAACTTGGAAGCTGGTTGACCCTCCAGTTGGAACCAAACCAATTGGCTGCAAGTGGGTGTACAAGAACAAATACAGATCAGATGGCTCACTTGACAAGCACAAAGCGAGGCTTGTAGCAAAAGGCTATGCACAGAAGGAAGGAATTGACTATGAAGAAACATTTTCTCCTACAGTAAAATGGGCTACCTTCCGTACCTTACTCTCTTTAGATGCTCAGAATGGGTGGAAAGTTCATCAGATGGATGTGAAGACTGCTTTCTTGAATGGAGACTTGAAAGAGAATGTCTTCATGTCTCAGCCAGAAGGCTTTGTTGTGAAAAGAAAAGAACAAAAGGTATGCAAGCTTGTCAAATCCTTGAATGGCCTAAAACAAGTGCCTCCCGCATGGTATGAAAAATTAACCGAGCTTCTTTTGAAGTTAAATTTCGAACATTTTGATCTTGATGATGCAACATTGTTTATAAAGAAAGTTGGAAGATCTGTTGTGTATCTTGTGGTGTACGTAGATGATCTTTTAATGACAGGGAACAATGAGAGCTATATAGCATCCATAAAGAAAGATTTGAAAAAGATATTTGAAATGACAGATATGGGACATCTCCACTATTACTTAGGAATTGAAGTCACTCAACATCCTAAGTACATATTCCTATCTCAGAAAAAATATGTTGGAGAACTACTAGACAAATTTTGCATGACAGAATGCAACCCTATCTCTACTCCAATGGAACAGAAAATGAAGCTCACACCAAGCGAAGGAAAAGAATTTGAGGATGCGACCAAGTATCGACAACTTGTAGGAAGACTTATCTACCTTACAACAACCAGACCAAATATTTCTTATGTTGTTGGCATACTTTCAAGGTTCATGCATAAACCTTGTGAAGGACACTGGTCAGCTGCAAAAAGAGTTCTAAGATACTTGAAGGGGACTCAAGACGTTGGACTCAAGTACTCTAAGGTGGATGACTTCAAACTTATTGGGTACTTAGACTCGTATTTTGATGGCGATAAGGAGATAGGAGTATCAACTTCTAGATACACTATGAGTCTTGGATCAGCAGCTGTCTCATGGAGATCACGCAAACAGTCAGTTCCGGCAGATTCAACAACAGAAGCAGAATATGTGGCTACAGCTGAAGCAACGAAAGAAATAGTATGGCTCAGGAAGATACTTGAAGATTTGTAAGAAAAACAAGAGAACTCCACTCCATTATTGATCGACAGTACTTCTGCAATCAAGCTGGCTAAGAATCCCAGATTCCATGATCGAACCAAACACATCAACACAAAGTATCATTTGATTCGACATCATGTAGAGGCCAAGACAGTCCATCTTCGACATTGTTCCACAAATGATCAAGTTGCAGACATCTTCACCAAAGCGCTTGGACGAGAAAAGTTTGAAAGATTCAGAAACATGCTCAGACTTACTAACACCCCTTTGGATTAAGGGGGGGAATTGTTGGAATATAATCCGTCGGGATTATACGTTATTGTAAATATTAGGAATATGAAGAGACTCTCGGATGTGTGATCCCAAGAGTCATCGTAGATGTATAAATAAAGGCATTCTATGGAGAAATAATATGTATTCGGGAGTTATTCCACCTGACAATTATTCTCTATATCATATCTCAGTGTAGCCTTTTAGTCATGCTTCTTCTCAAGGGTGGACTACTGCTTCACAACTGGGGCTTTATGGTTCGATGGGAGTCGAATGGTCTGATTATATCCGCAGACTTTAGCATGGCTCCATCTCGCTAGATGATGGCTCAAATTCTATGAAATGGACTTAGAATAAGGTTACTGGGGATATTACTGCAAATCTGGCATATCAATTGTTAACAGATGATATTTCAATCATTCATCAATGGTGGCATACAATTTGGTCTTGGAAGGCACCTTACCGTATTATTATCTTTTGTTGGTTAACGCTGGAAAATAGTCTCCTTACCTAGGATAATCTCCTGAAAAGAGGTGTGATTGGCCCAAATATTTTTCTTCTATGTGGTCTGGATGATGAATCTATTTTTCATCTGTTTGTCTCTCATAGTTTCGCTCAATTTTTTTGGATGTCCATTGGCCACATGTTAAAAAGCCACATAGAATGGAACAGTGATTCCTTATTGGAATGCTTCCTTGTTTGGCATAATAAGAATCCTCACTGGAGATATTTACCTTGCTTCATTTTATGGGAGATATGGAATTGCAAAAACAAAAAGGGTTTTGAGAACAACATGCCAAACGACCTATCTAAATTTATATAAGATGGAACTAATGAAATAAACTTTCATTTCTTCTTTAAATTTAAATTTATATAAGATGGAACTAATTATGAAACATTCAATTTTTATATCTAGTACAAATGTGCATTTTTATTTTCACAATATTTGCATAAAAGATATTAAGACCAAAAATGTATGTTTACATAATTTTTAGTTGACATGATTGGAAAGGAATCAATGAACCATTCAAATTTTTATACCAGGTCGTCTAAATATATTATGGGTGCAAAAAAAATAGTATTTTCATGTAACTGATTATAATTTTGACCATGTTATTAAAGAAACAGAAATAGGACTTGCTATCAACAGTAAAGAGATGTCAAACACTAAGTAATATGCAGAAGTTAATAGGTGATTACTTACGATTTTGATAATTGTTTTTGAAATAAATAAAAATAAGACATGGAATCCACAGTTAATACATGTCAAGCAATAAGCATTGTGCATAATTTAATAGGTGCTTGTCGCTGAAATCATCACTGAGAAATTATAGTTTTTGGAAATGGTCGATCTACACTTGCAAGAAGAATAGAACATTGGTTTTCAAAGTTACCTGGTATGTAGCAACAACAAATTACATATTTCTGGTAAACCAGGGAAAAAAATGGGGATAACGGCTTTCTCAGTATGCTGGATTACGTAAAGTAAAGAGTTTAAGATTTCATAAATTAAATGTAAAATGATACAAGTTTTTAATAGAAAAGTTAAGGAAAAAAATGTATAAAAAAAAAGATAGATCACTTTATTCAATCTACAAGCTAAAATGATATAATCCGCCGGACTAATTTTGCTTAAAACCCTTTTATCTCAAAACTTCTTTCATTTCCCAAGATATTTCTTGTCGATTTGATAGTATAGTTTTTCAAAAAGACGCCTTGTATGCACGCCCTCCCACTGGCCTATCTTCTTATCTTACAATTAATGTGAGTAGAATGTTTTTTTTCAAAAATCCAAAGATGTTTGAAAAAAAATAACAGTTAAATAAAAAATAATAGTTAAAAGTATTTTTATATTTTTCCTCGGAAAAAAGTATTTTTATATTTTGTAATGTTCAATTGAAAAAAGTTACTGGAAAAAATATTGCGCAAATTATCAACTACATTATAAAACAAGTAATTGTTTTTCTTATGTAGTAAAATATAGGTTCAAAATTATTATTGTAAAAACTCTCATTAAGTTAACAAAAAATTTTTAAAAAAATTACAATAATTATTATTCAAGGTATTATTTGCAAATAAATTAAAAGATTAATTAAGAATGTATGAAAGAAAAAAAAAACTACAATAATTATTATTCCTAGTATTAATAGCAAATAAATTAAAAGACTAATTAAGAATATGCATGAAAGTAATAATATATACATACATTTTTCTTATTTAGGGGTTCATTAAAGAAATAGCTATGAAATCATCTTTAATGTTGTTATATAGAAAATTTATATATAGAATTTATAGAATTCATTTTAATTAAAAAATATTTATATATTTCTACTATAACTATAAATAAGTGATTTGTATTTAAAATATTGGATATCTATTTTATATTATTATTTTTGGATTTGGAATGACCCAAGTTTCAAGGACTCTCATTTCAAGTTTGTTGTGTATTAAGTCTACATGGACTCTAAGGGTTGTGAAGCATTTTTTACTAGACTTTTGGTTTTGATAATTAACGATATATATTTTTAATTTAAAGTTTAATAAATTAATTTTTAATTTTAAAATGATATAATTTATTTAAAGTTGTATAGTGTTTATGGTCTTAATGAAATATATAGTTTCAAAGTCTTAATTAAATAACTTTGTATTTTATTAATAGTTTTTAAGTTTCAAAACACTATAGTGTTAATGTCAAAGACATCCCCACCTAGTGCCTGTTGTTGTTGGAATGAGTATTCATATGCCCTATCCACTTCATTTGTGTTTTGAACAATTCTTCTATCCAAATCTTTGGATTTCCAAAGTCCTCTAAATCAATGAGTTTCAATCCATAGGATACACAGATTTAATATAATCATGACTATCTTAGATGCAAAATTTTAAGCATAACACTCTAAGGTAGTCCAAAATCTATAAATCAAGAGAGAATACATCTCACAAGCACATAACCTAGCACTTGTTCACTGATCAGTAAGAGCGAGAAAGGCTCTCCCCAAACCGTGCTTAAGTCTTTCTGGTACCCATGCCACAGTTGAGGTAGGTTGCAGGATCCTTCATAGTTTCTTTTTCATGACAAAATGAGCCTCATTTTGCAAATTTTTACCAAACTACACCCGATTATAAGGCTCCTAGCCCTTATGGAGTTATCTTTAGGGGGTCTGACTCCTTAAAAACAGACTAGACATCCGAGTAAACTTGTTCAATTGGGTAAATGGATATTAAATTGCGACTCCATAGCTCAATGAAAACTGAAAAAGAACCCATTGGAGAAATCCAGAGACCATTCACCATGTACCACAGGTAATAACAAACTCTCTTTAGAGCCTGTCTTGTGAAGTTGAGAGAATATCCATACTTACTTTTTCAATCACGTAATAGTCAACTTTAACTCAAGATAAATTCTAGTAAAAGATAGCTCAATAAAAGTATGTGACTCCATAGCTAAGTAAAAGATCTTCATTATATTTGAACTCTTTCCCATGATGAAAATCTCTTAGCGTATAATGAGATAGATCTCCAACCCTTTTAGATGAAAAACTTGAAATTTTGTTTGCACTTTAATATTCATTTAAGAGACCTCATAATCATTTAAAAGATAACACCTCAAGTGTTAAAGTCATCCTTGCTTGGAACAAAATTATCATAAGTGTTGGACTACTAACCCATCATCAGTAGCAACCATGTCAGAACTGCAAAACGCTGAATTAGATGGCATGTACTATGGAACTGCTATCTTGAACCCAAAGTCCATATTATAACCACTTGATGGTTGTGTGTTTAATATTCTTCCCTGCGTTAAGTGAAAGGGGTGAAAGGGGATTGATATCGACTGTAGTGATATTAAACTTGACTATAAATATTAAACTATGAATGGTGCTTATGAAATAGCTTAGACCATTTTTGTGAAATCGTATCATGATTAATGCTGGCTAGAAAATTTTGGTTGGAATTATGTATACAACCATTTTTATGTTGTCTTATGCATCTTTTGGCCCTTTCACATAGAACACAAGCAAATTTCATTAAGCTTCTTAACCCTTCTCTTCACGTCTTTAAATTTCTATGGTTGGTTGTTTCTCTGCCGTATGTTTTGAGGTGAGTTTTATACCTATTAATTTACAGTGCAATAAGTTTAATATCTTGCAGTTCAGTCATGGATACACAGAATAATACCATGAGTTCTTGCCATACCCTGCCACTGGCCATACGAATCCAATGCTTCAGTTCTCCAAAAAAACATCGCTCCAGGGGTTTACTCCTACAATCATGACAAAGTCATTCAAGCCAAGGAATATATGGAACAACTTAAGCTCCTAATAGAATTAGAGTGCATTCCAGACAACCTTCCTCGACTCAAACATCAGCCATGTTGTTTTCAATCATATGAACAACAGTTGGTTGGGCTCTGAGCTACATGAAGAAATCAAAGGAATTCCTAGATTGATTGGACTGCAAAAAAGGAATGTTAAATGGAGCTAAAATGTGTAGAGAGCTTGAACGAAATTATTATGAAGGTGCTCTAATTTTTGCGGAGATAGCCAACTTTCTAGAGTAACGGTAAGGATTTGAATTCCACATTGAGCTTATCATTCTTTCAAGGTTTGTAATACCTCCCTCCGGCCTAAAAGAAAATAAAAGACATTGCAGTGCCATTAATTAATATTGTATCAAATGGATTATGTAGGTGATTGCGATAAATGGGTCAAATGGATTCTATTTTTGTTTAGGGAAAAAATTGTATTAGCAACATCGTTAAAGTTAAAGTTGTAAATTTTATCTTTTATACATGTTTAATTGGTAAATTCTAGACCAAAAATTTGTTGAATCAATCACCTAATAGTGAAAATTTTTTCACAGACTCAAACGGTAGATTTCAGTAACCATACATTTTACCTTTGCTTGGTGCAATTAGACATCATGATTCTTCAAAAGAAATCCAATCCCAATGGTTATTTGTACAATCTATTTGAATTTTTAATGTTCATCTTGCAGTTGAACGAAGAGGCGATGGGGATAATGTGGACGATTAGTAATTGAAATTCGTTTGGAATTGACATCCAGCAGGTAATGAAAAGATTTTCATGAATTTTGGGATGCAAACCCACCATTCAAAGGTTTGCTGCACCAATCACTATATTTTGTTATCTACCATGAGCTCGCGCCATGTTCTTATCGCCAACAACTTCTTTGTCAACAAGAACATCACCGTCTACCTTAGGGTTTGTCCTTACGTGAAGGCGGTGATCCCTCAATGCAACGTTATATGACTGGATAAACCGAGCTTCATCCTATGCAAAGGCGTCCACAAGAAACAAGGTTATAAATATAACAACAACAGTTGTGGCCTTCATTTAAAAATCAAGTACTTTAGTGCTTCCTTATAACACAATCTATCAGGAATACCTTCGAATTGGTTCATCTCTAACACTCATATTTATATATGTTTATCCTAGAGATTCCATTAACATATACATAAATGTTGCAGAAAATAACCTGCCTTATTGTACTATATACGATCAACATCTTTAGTGCTAAACTCCTCCTATCAATGATAAGATCCATTTTTCCATATATCATTCAGTTTCAATTGTAAATTTCTATATCAGCTTTATTCCAACCTTTTGGTGGATCTATTCTCCAAATAGTCTCTATAATATCAAAATCTTGTTCTACAATATTCTTCTTCTATATTATATCATTTCTAAACTTTTATCAAAACATACCATTCGGTCTTTGTCCTTATAAAAACCTAAAACTGTACGCCCTTATCAATGTATCTTTATTTAGAAGGTAACTGGTACCAACTCGAATAGCTTTCACTGCTTGCTTTACAAGCCTATATCATTGCAGACAATTATTTATTTATTTTAACAATCAGCTTCCAAATCGATGAATGCTAGCAGAGATGATGAAGAAAAGAAAACTGTCAACCATGCCAACAACTTTTTAATTTTGAAATATCAACTTTAAGTAGTTTCTCATTTGATCATAATCAAATCGTTCATAGTTCGGTGGAGATGGTGATGCTAGTCGGGGCGAGTTAAAAAGTTTCTCATTTGATCATAATCGAATCGTTCATAGTGCGGTGGAATGGTGATGTTGGTCAGGGCAAGTTGATCAATTATCTACTCTTAATCCAATTAAGAGCATGGTGTGTGGAGATGAGCTTTATCGTATTTGGAAACCGTGCCAAATTATTGCCTTAAAATATATATATAAACATCCCATATATATCTTCAACTAGATACTTTTTAGCAGACGAAGTATCTATAACTTCTTAATGTTTCATATATATCTGCCGCCAACATTGTTTAGTCTAATCTTGTGAAAAGTCGGTAGGTGGAATGATTATATATAGATCGATAAATAAAACATTGAGTGGTTTAACGATGTTCCATCTAGATATATAAAAGTATCAAACGAATCTTTTAAAGAGTTAGAGTTTCATCGTTTATATTTGACTTAGTTTAACCCATTAACATTAAAAACGGATTTTTATATTAAACCTAAATTGTAAAAATATAATTTAAATTTAATTAAGAAATAAATTTAAAATATTAAAAGGCTTAAGAAAAAATGAAAGCCATCTCTTTCAATAAAGATAGCAAGTTAGCTGGTTTTCTGGATAATTTAAAGATGTGTTGTGGTATTACACGCTTACTATGTTTTCTAATTTCTCCATTTACTATTGATTAGACTTGGGGATAATGACTCGTTTATATTGAATCTAAAACTTAATCTACTTGGTAAGAGCAGTTAGGTTTTGCCTGCTCATTGGAGCAGCTGATCCAACGACTGAATGTGGCCAGGGGGATGCTCCTCCTGTGCGGTGTATCGCTTACAACTCATTTCTTCCATGGGATCTATAGGTTGCAAAGAAGATGAACATCCCTCATGCTATGTTACACTTTTTTCCATCTATTATCACTTTAATAATGGCACGACAGTGAGATTTATTCAGCTTTTTAATTTACAGTACTACTGTTTTAGTCACTTGACTGCATATTAGTATTTTTTGTCTTATGTTTCTGAAGCTATATTGGATGTTTCAAATGTGAAAAGTGGGATTCAAGGCTGATGCCAGAGAGCTTGAAAATTTCAATTCTAGGCCTTCATGAATTGAAGTTGGGGAATTTACCTTCGAGGGTATCATCGAACTGATCCTTTACTTGATTATGATGATGGTCAATAAGTATTAAGGAACAAATTAAGGGGAGGTGAGTTACTTTACTCTCTTTTTTTCCTGTTACATACTTACTTCTTTCCTTTTAGGGTTTACTAGTAAATTTTTAGCATTCAAATCCTTCACAAGACTCGAAGGCTACCACATCAATCATTTATTGCTCATATATTTTCCTTTGAGTTATCATTATCTAATAGACATAACAGGGAAATAAAAAAGGAAAGGAAGAACAGATGTTTGACAAAATAAGGACGGAAGAGGACAAAATGAATAGCTTGCCTTTCAGTACAAGAATATATGACTTTCTTGATTTCAGTGTCGTGCAAATATAGAGAATTCTACATTTAACTTTAGTGGGAATTGCTTAGGCTCTAATTAAAATGCTGTGTTTTTTTCATGACCATTTCCATCAATGGAAATGGACATTTGTATAGTAATACAGATGTTAACAGGAACTAATGGGAATGACAACTGAATTACCACGACGGTTGTTTCTAATGAAGAGTCGAGGATTCGAAATCGTGCTCTCGGAGAGGGACGACGCTGTTGCTTTTGGTATGAAGAAGAAATTAAAGACAATCTTTGCAGGTGTTTCGGGTTAAATGAGTAAATTTTGTAAACTTGTTTTAGCATCGCAGATATTTCTGAGCTTGAATGTGGATATATATATATATATAAATGAATGCTTTTTTCACTAAATAATGGATATTACTGTCTTCGCAACATTCTTCATGCGGGAGTGAGCAATTACCAGGATATAGCGCTGCTCTATACAGAACTATTCGATAAGGTAGATATAAGCAGTACACTAATGTATATAATTGTGTATATGATATTCTCCTTGTGTATTATTTCTATGCTAAGGTATTGAAAGCATGGTAAGTGTGCCTACGAGTGCTGATAACATGCACAACACTGCCGACAATTTAAAAATTGTTGCTTTAAAATTCTGACATCTTTAAAATTGATGCCGCTAATATATCAATGTACAAATCCACAAATTCTGGCCGCTTTAAAAATGATGCCGCTAATATATCAATGTACAAATCCACTTGATACAATGGGTGATTCCAAGTTTTCATTATCATCATTACTTAATGTACAAATCCACTTGATACAATGGGTGATTTCAAGTGCCTCATAAACCTAGTTAAGAGGATTGAAATATATACATCCATATCTCTCCTCTTTTACCAAAATAACAATTAAACCATTCATTTTCAAATACATCAATTTTTAAAAACTACATACAAATAGCTCCTCCCCATAGCAAGTAGTAATGTCGGGAACATTGCCACCACGTGGCTCTTGTAATATAACATTATTTTGATATAGTTTTATGTAAAAATTGGATTATATGATGATGATGGTTAACGTTTTTTGAGAACAAATTTTGGTCAAGCGAACTTAAAGAAACACATTATTTAGTTTGTTTTAAAATTTGTATTCCTATGCCTAAAGAGTTTGGAGAGAAGCGACTCGAGCTCATTATAATTTTGAAAAGTTAAAAAGACTATGAATGTCAGTATTGCAAGAAAGATTATGAAACTGAGATTTAATGTGAGTGTACGCAAGGCACTTTAAGAGGATGTGATTTTCATCCTCAATGTTCATATTCTCACAGAGATGGCAGATCCTTTCCACCCATGGTGTTTTAGGAACTTCCCAACGACCTGTTTCGCTATGGGGCTCATGAGAGTTTGTTCTTATCTTGGCTATATTAATTCTTTTCTTTGAACTAGTTAAAACAGAGAGATACTTTTGATCTTCTAGAGTAGGTTTGATGACCTCCTTATAATATCTTAATTTTCTTTTAGCCTCTAAATCTTTCTCACACCACTTTTTTCTCTTTAAACTTAAAAGTAACAGTATTTTTAATGTTATTAATATTTTGCAATGCAACATTTTCATCGATCTCCCAATGGTTTAACCAAGCCCTAGTATCCTTAAGAAGTCTTAGTTGCTTATCAAGATTAGATGGACACCTTCAACAAAAGAACAATATTGTCACCATAGAGAAGAAGGATGATGACTATTCCAGCTAAGATCGTGCCAGCACAACCTGCTTCATCTAAACAACCTTCTAGCTTATTGATGTAAATGCCAAATAGGGTAGGGGAGAGGGGGCAACCTTGCTTAACTTCGATATTATACTTAATATCTTTCGACCACCACTTGTTGCTCTTAAACTTGGCAATGACATTCTCGTATAACCTTATTGCGGCAACTCTAAACTCGAAAGGAACCTTTAGCTCTTCTAATCTATTCCAAAGGCTATTTCTAGGTACCATATCGAAAGCCTTTCTAAAGTCCACAAAGCAACAAAAGAGATTGGATTTATCATGATGACATTCCTTCACAATGATCCTAAGCGTAACGAGGTGGTCCATTGTATATTGAGTTTTAATGATCCTAAGCGTAACGAGGTGGTCCGTTATATATATATATATA
>LPNX010383962.1:120167-256123 GCA_001517045.1 Pseudotsuga menziesii
ATCCATCTAAAAGGGGATCTACCAAGCATTGAGAGGGATCAAATATCTCAAGGTGTAAACCTTTTTTTAAAGTAAAAGTGTTGAGGAAATGCGTAATCCAATGTTTATGCTTTTAGTTTATCTAATTTATATTGTTTTATATGTATGAAATTCTAAATAATTTAATTTAATTTAAGCCAACATGTTAGCTTTAATAATTTTTTTTTTAATTTTTTTATAAAGAACACATGTCAACTCTAAAATGAGCACAGAAGGAGTTACACATCTCTCCCATACTGGGCTGTAAATGCACCTCTTGGGTGCAATAAATTTAATTTAAGCCGACATGTTAGTTTTAATAATTTTTTTTTTTTTTTTATAAAGAACACATGTCAACTCTAAAATGAGCATGGAAGGAGTTACACATCTCTCCCATATTGGGTTGTAAAATGCACCTCTTCGGTGCAATAAAAATTGTATTCCTATGCCCAAAGTGTTTTGAGAAAAGCGACTCGAGCTCACTATAATTTTGACAAGTTAAACAGACTAGGAAGGTCGGTATTGCAATAAAGATTATGAAACTGAGATCTAATGTGGGTGTACACAAGGCACTTTAAGAGGATGTGATTTTCATCCTCAATGTTCATATTCTCACAGAGATGGCAAATCCTTTCCACCCATGGTGTTTTAGGAACTGCCCAACGACCTGTTTCGCTATGGAGCTCATGAGAGTTTGTTCTTATCTTGGTTATATTAATTATTTTCTTTGAATTAGTTAAAACAGAGAGATACTTTTGATCTTCTAGAGTAGGGTTGATGAACTCCTTATAATATCTTAATTTTCTTTTAGCCTCTAAATCTTTCTCATGACACTTTTTCTCTTTAAACTTAGAAGTAACAGTATTTTTAATGTTATTAATATTTTGCAATGCAACATTTTCATCGATCTCCCAATGGTTTAACCAGGCCCTAGTATCCTTAAGAAGTCTTAATTGCTTATCAAGATCAGATGGACACCTTGCCAAAAGAACAATATCGTCACCATAGAGAAGAAGGATGATGACTATTCCAGCTAAGATCGTGCCAGCACAACCTGCTTCATCTAAACAACCTTCTAGCTTATTGATGTAAATGCCAAATAGGGTAGGGGAGAGGGGGCAACCTTGTTTAGCTTCGATATTATACTTAATATCTTTCGATCACCATTTGTTGCTCTTAAACTTGGAAATGACATTCTCGTATAACCTTATTGCGGTAGCTCTCAACTCGAAAGGAACCTTTAGCTCTTCTAATCTATTCCAAAGGTTATTTCTAGGTACCATATCAAAAGCCTTTCTAAAGTCCACAAAGCAACAAAAGAGATTGGAATTATCATGACGACATTCCTTCACAATGATCCTAAGCATAACGAGGTGGTCCGTTATATATATATATATATATATATATATTGCGTTTTATATATTCTTTTTTAATGGAAAAATTAGTTGGAAAATTTGAATAGTTTTTTATTTTTAATAAATGGTAAGGATGGTAAACCGTGGAACCTAACTTTGAAAGACTCAAAATTCGATCTTATAACCTCTTCACTTGAGGAGAATATTCACATGTTCTTACATATTTATTTAAATTAAACCAGCATAGATCCATCTAAAAGGGGATCTACCAAGCATCGAGAGGGATCAAATATCTCAAGGTGTAAACCTTTTTTTAAAGTAAAAGTGTTGAAAGAATGTGTAATCCAATGTTTATGCTTTTAGTTTATCTAATTTATTTTGTTTTATATATATGAAATTCTAAATAATTTAAATTTAATTTAAGCTGACATGTTAGTTTTAATAATATTTTTTTTATTTTTTTATAAAAAGCACATGTCAATTCTATAATGAGCACGGAAGGAGTTACACATCTCTCCCATACTAGGTTGTAAAATACACCTCTTGGGTGCAATAAATTTAATTTAAGCCGACATGTTAGTTTTAATAATACTTTATTTTTTTATTATAAAGAACACATGTCAACTCTAAAATGAGCACGGAAGGAGTTACACATCTCTCTTATACTGAGCTGTAAAATGCACCTATTCGATGCAATAATAAAACATAATAAAAAAAACAAAAAAAAAAACATTATTTATAAACTCTAAATTTGACTCATATTAAACACATTAAAGTAATAATTTATTTTATAAAATGTAATGCATAAAGCAACATTTTTATGTTAGCAAAAGCTATTATAATTGTACATTCCTATGACAGAATTTTAGAACTTTACCATAAATATCAAATAAGTAAAAATCAAGATATGAAGTTTAATTATTTTTTAGAACGATCTACTAAATAATAAACAAATTATATTTGTAAGGTCACATCATCATTAAAGGAAAAATAAATTCAACAAATGCATGAATCTTATCCTTGTTTGACAATGCTTTAATGCATGAATCTTATCCTTGTTTGACAATGCTTTGATTCAATTTAAAACCCAAAAGAGAATATCACGGATAAGTCCGTCCCGTCCCATCACATTGATATGCCATCAAATTTGAAGGGTAGGGTCCCATTTCACTTTGAAGGGTTGTGAGAAATTGAATCCTTCAATGTTGACATGTAAAAATAAACCAGTGTTTTCATTTGAAATTGTAAGTGTACAACAAAATCTTATTATTTATTAAAAACAGTGTATAGAAAAAAATGACAATAAGAAGAAATGCCGAGTGATTCAACATTTACATGGAATTAGTGAAGCAACCATGTATTCTTCCGGTCCTTGGAGCATATAGTTTATTGAACTTAGATAAGGGACAATTCTGTCAGGGCGGTGAAATAATGGGTTGTTAGGTTGTTGATAAAATAAGAAGGACCTTTGAATGGACGGAGGAGTGATTCAGCTTGATGGTGGCTCTATTGGTCAAGTGCGATTGGGCGTACCTAAAAGAAAAACCCTAGAATGTAATACCTAATGCTTTCAGGGAGAAACTTTTTTATTAACCCTAAATTCAGCAATTATTTTTAGAATTGAATCATGTCCTCCCCACATGCTCAAATCAAAGTGATCAAACAAAGGCCCCAATTTTAGGTGGATTATGGATAGTCCCTCCAATGTATATCGAGTTTATACCCCAATTCGAAGTGATCAAACAAAACCCCCAATTTTAGTTAGATTATGGATAGTCCCTCCAATCTGTATCGAGTTTATCAACCCTATCAAAAAGGTTAAGTATTTATTAGTCCACTATAAGGAAGAACTTTAAATTCTCCAACAAATATCACTACAAGTTGAGTGTCTAGTTTCTACCAAAGTCAAGAAGGAAGACGAATCATAAACACACGTTTGGGAAGTTTGTGACAACGAGGATGTTGAAATCATGTTCTTCGCTAGATCATTGCACTCCCAGTCCCTCATTCATGAACGTCCGTCGAGGGATTCCCTTGTTTAGATATATTGGTAGACAATTTGTACTTCTTGTTTCCATTATTAGAAGGCTGATAGGAAAACGAAGGGGTCAGAGTCTACAACATTTACAGTTAAATATTTTATCCTTTCAACTATTGGATTTCATTAAGGAAATTGGAACAATTCAAACACTTATATTCAAATATTGTTCTTTCTTTCAACCTAATGTTTACAATTCATGGTAGATAAATAGCTTTGACAGATTTGGAACTCAAATACAAGGCACTTTCTTCTTGCTCCTCCACCCAAACGAAGTTGTTGTCCTAGACTATGAAAAGTGTACATTATTTTGGTTCTGATTTCATTTAAATACTGGGTTTTTTAAGGTTACATCTATTGAGTATTCGAGACTTAGTCTGGCGGAAATGCAATCGCATAATACATTACAAATTTCAAACAACATTTTGGATGGAGAAATTTTAAACCCTTATATTTATAGAAATAGAAGGAACTCCAACAAGAAACACATTTGATTTTTATCCACATATAAAATGTTACACAATTGTAAAATGCTATACATACCTGTAAATTCATGACAACCAAGTTGATAGCTTAACTCTGCATAATCTTTTGGAGGAAATAGAAATTAGGGAGACACTGAAGCATAGAATTGGAGAGTTGAGAGTCTGAGCCTCGACCTCCGACTGTCCTATACTCGTAAACCTAAAATAATGTTTTTTTTCACAGACTTCACTAATCTCTTTAAGTTCGGGGAAGCTCAATCCAGCCTACCCAATGTTCTACCTTTGCTTCTCTTGCTCCTACCTATGAAAAAGGTGGAACCTTCGAGTTTCCCACCGCAGAAGACAACGAGGAATTAGAGTGTGCAACCGTTTCCTTCTACAGAAATACGATTGGAAGTGACGCCATCTCAATTCCACAATTTCTCGACGCTCCTGAGTTGGTTTACCTTACCCAAGGTAGGCAAATGCATGTTTGTGTATTTCACATGATTACAAAAAAATCATTTTATAATTGTTTTACATAACATAAATATATCTTTGCAGGTGAGGGAAAACTGGGTATTGTTTTCTTGAGGTTTCCAGAGACTTTCAGAGATCATTCTTCGTTATAAGGGCGCTCAAGGCATAGATTAGAGATCCCATGTGAAGAATAAGAAGAAGAAGAAGAGGACTCAAGTCAAAAGGTGAGGTGAGTGAGGAGGGGAGACGTAATAGCGATATTTGTAGGAGAAACCCACTAGTGCTATAATGATGGGAATGAGCCTCTCTAAATCGAAGCCATTGTAGACATAGGAAACCCTCATAAACAGCTTGGGCGCAAGAGTTATCATGGAAGCATCCCGACAAATTAAGTAATGATAATATTCAGTTAGGTATATGACAAATTATTTCGTTTCTTTTAGAGATGACTATATGCATATTGTACAACCATTCTCTCTGGCTGGCCCTGCATTCCAGTTGCCTTTATCTCTAGTGTCTAACCCCCTTCCTCTGATGAGATAGGTAGACTAAACGGCCTAGGTGGACCATGGGAGACTGGGAGTGCTGATTCAAATGATTCTGACCCCAGTAAATGAATGGAAATTGGAATACATCCTAGAATCCTGGACTAACTAGTATAGGATATGATTCATGAGCACAAACAAAGGGCAGCGTGCTGCTAGCTTGCTACCAAAGATCTGTCATCCCAGTCTTGTTGTGGCCATAATAGAAATGTCTAGCACTGGGTGAAACCTTGGTCTTGAAACTTACATACCCATTGGACTAGGTTAGGTTCAAATCTAGCAAAGATTGCTCAATGCATTGTAAATTGCAACTTGTAATTTGTAACCCAAAAAACAACACCATTATTTTTTCTTTACGGATCCTTGATAGTGGAGGGTTATCAAATCAATTCGCCATCCATAGATATGACTCATATGAGTATTTAATTTCACATCATATACTCAAATACTCAAGTGACTTGTAAGTTGTGAGATCACGTGACTCGGTGAACAATAAGATGACAGATGGAAAATCGAGTTGGCAGGTGGAATCATCTCATACCAAGATTTACTGAAATTGGTGAATCAGTAATGCATGCTAATGCCATTAAATGCTTTGAAAGTGAACATCAAATCGTGAGTCACAATCCTGACTCACCGATTTGAACTTGGCACTAGGAATCCTAGTGGCCCACCGTACTGGTCTGTGTCGATTGGGATTGAGATCCTCATCCATGATCCGACTATTCAAGGGCACTTGGGAAGACTCAGACTCTCGACCTTCCCATAGTCCACTGAATCCTGGATATGCAAATTTTGTAGCTACCCTTCTGTTCCAAATTTACCAAGCCTTACCCAATTTCATTATTGAAGCGTTGGAAATGAAACTAATTTTTTTTTGCATGGTAAAATTCCTTATGACCTTCTATGACGTTTAAAATGGCCTTTGAAGGGCTCTGAAGGCTTCAAATTTGAAGCCTGGGGCCCATGATACAGATTTTGTTTTTCAGCAGAAAAAAACCTGTCCTTGATATTCTATAAGAATCAAAGTGCATCAAATGTGCCATCCCCTGCGGGAAATACATAAAGGATTTGTCATTTAAAACTCAGAAAATCTCCAATGCCAGAGCTACATGCAAGAGCAGAGGGAAACAATGAAGAATCAAGAGATCTCAACAACTAAAGAGGTCAGCAGATGGGCAAGAAGTCATTCTTCTAGGGCTTAAGAAGATATTGAATTGCAGATCCAAAGATGTTCCCCGTTTGTGGCAAGAAAAGGAACCCAACAGACTGTGCTTAAAAATATAGGGAGACAAGCTCCAGCACTAGCTCTTTAAAAGAGCTTCATAAAACTACTCGAAAGCAGAGTGTTGTCAAAAAATTCTGAATAGGAACAAAGGTCGGGGTTCAAAAGTAAAGCATCTTTGGATAGCCTATTTTCTTTCTGGTTATGCTCCCGGGAAATATGACTTATGTCAACATCAACTAAAACTAGAAGTAGGTTTTTGATTTCAGTACACCAATGAGTGAGATCGAAAGAAGTGATATTATGTATTCCACAGGCCCAGTTGGTGATGACCTGAGAGTCGCCATAAATATGCTTGAGAGGAAGACCCATTGACTTTGCTGCCACCAGAAGGGTCCAAAGGGCTAATAGTTCGGCTCTGGTGTTGGTTGATGGACCACAACCCAACTTAAAAGAGAGAACATGCTTATCACTGATATAAATCAAAGCACCTGCCCCTCCTATCATGTTAGTTGCTGCATCGTCAAAGAAACCACAGGGGTAGTGAAAAAGAGGGGTTGGACCAATGTTCTTTGTTTTGTTTTTTACCTCTCAGGCCGGAAAATGATGCATGAAGTAATTGATATGGTGGATAGCCTCTCCCAGTTTGACAGGTTTGTTATCAAAGAGAGCTTTGTTCCTTATGAGCCAGATACTCCAGAACACAAAAAAGGGAAGATACATGTGTGTTGCGTGAGGAAAAAGAGAGGAAAACAAGAGTTCTAAGCTGTCTCTAAAAACCAAGTCCATTGTCGGTGAAGCACAGTTGTAAAGTGTGCAGAAATGGGAGAAGATTGAGACCGAGAAAAGGTAATTTATAAAAATATGGTTGATCGTATCTTCTCTAGCCGAACATAACATAGATATGCCATGATACAGTTAAGACAACTACGAGTGGTGGTTTTCCCACATAAAAGTATTTACAAAAGTAAAGATATTCAAAAAGGATTTACAAAATAATATATTACAATTGTTTCTATATTATATTAAGTTATTATAGTATATTAATTTTGAAGTAAAAACTATTTATAAGATGTTATATTAAAATGGTTATCTAGATTTATTAATTTTGAATTACACATAATTTATAAGATATTATATTAAAATGGTTATCTAGATTTATTAATTTTGAATTACACATAATTTATAAGATATTATATTAAAATGGTTATCCAATTTTATTTTTAAGTAAATAGTTTATTATTATTAATTGGTTTTTTAATTTATATTTTTAAAATAAAATAAAATATGCTTATTTTTAGAGTGTGTATTAACCTTGATAGATGTTTCTATTTGAGATTTTGGGTGTACTATTGCTTATGTTTTTTCATTTAGGGAAGATAAAGAGACAAGTGTAATATCTAGATTGATTACATGTTGTTCAAAATTAGAAATAAACAATTATAAAAAAAATGAATATATAAAAAATAAGTGGTGGTTATATGATAAGTGGATAACTAGTAGCAATGCATGCATAAATCATCGCTGATGAATGGATAACCAACAGATAACCACAGTTTATGGGAGATAACTAGAAGAAAAAAAAAACTAATAGTTGATAAATGGATAACATAAAGAATGTAGGTGATAACATGTAGCTAAGCATGGATAACTATACCATTGTTGGAATAATGTAGAAATGTAAAACTATATAATAGTGATTGGATTGTATGCATCTCATAAGATTAGGAGATAGGGTTGAGATCCATGATGGCTGTAAATTCTCATTTTACAGCATCCAGTCATATGATCAGTATTTACTTTTTTGTTCCCTGTTTTGAGATATTTTCAGCATGTTGTTGTGCTTGCCCGGAACGATATGTTTAATGGATACAGAAAGTAATATTCTGACCTGATTTATCAGGAGGGATGAATAAGTCTGTTGAGATTCAGACTTAGTTTCGCTTAACTTTATTTTATGAATGCTGGCTGTTACATTATTTCAGCATGCTGCTAGTGATATGTTTCTTGCTGTTTTTTGATTGTATGGCTGACTGGTATGCAATTTTGTGTGCTGTCTTCTGTATGCTTCTAGATTGATTTTCTGTTGTAAAGATAACCCACTATTGAGTGGCTGTACTGGGCGCTGTTTTTTAACAGCCTTATTGTAACTGTTAATGATGTCTTTTGATTCTATATGAATATCAAAGACTGGTAATTTTTCCTCTGAAAAAAGGGTTGAGATCCATGAATGTAGGATATAATAACTCATTTGGTTGAACATTGTTTCACTATATATTGTAATCATTTCTCTTTGATTAATTAAATTGGTTGAGACAACCTTTGGCTCTGCACATCCTCCAATCAAGTTTTCTAAGTTAGTATCAGAGCCGTGTGCTGAGCGTTGGGGTGTAAATGTTGAAGGAACCGCCATTTGAGTGTGGAGACAATTTTGTTTGTAGAACTGTGTGAGAAGACTTCCCACCATAGCTGATGCTGAGGACGCAGCTGGCTCAGCGTGCAATCCCGACGAAGGTTCTTTGCGAAGGTAGCGTGCTATCTTGGTTGCTGGCAGCGTGGACATATCGTGGAGATCAATCGCTGCTCTTTGAGATGAACTAGACCACGGGTGCAGTAGTGAACGCTACTAGTTGTCCAGCGTGGAAATCACATCAAGGAGCCGAATTTTTTTTTTTTTTGCGATCATAGTGAAGGAGAAACGTGAGGTCGACTCGACCATTGAAGGAGAAGAGTGCTTAGCATGAGATTGATCGCTGCTCATGCTGAAATCGCCACCCAGGTGAACACCGTTGCCATTCAACGCTGTGGTATTGTAGAGAACACTAAGAGAACAGTGTGGAGATCCTGGAGAGTCTGTCATCTGCCCATCTGAAGATCACCTGCGTGAAGATCTCTAGTCGGAGAAGAGTGAAGATCGTTGTGGACTGGTGAGCCGATAGGCTGGAGATAGCTGGTCCTTCTACCATGTGAGCTGCGAGTTCACCATCACTATGGAAATCCATTTCAATTCACCAGTAATTGCCACAAATTGGGAGAGTGGATCCATTTTCATTCGATTTCGCTGGTGGAAGAGCAGATAGCCGGTGGAGAGCCTAGTACGTAAGACCACTACTGTGAGTGTTCATTTTTGCCAGTAATTTCCTTCTGTGATTTCACCAGTAGCGTGGCCAGAAGGATGGAGCTCTTGGCTGGCACCGCCTATAAGCTGAAGAGAAAGAGCGGTGCCTCCACCAATTTTACAAAAGAAGAGCGGTGGTACCGCCTCTCCACCAAAGGAGAAGAGCGGTGGCAACGCTGAAGTGGTGACGTGGAAGAGCGATGCTCAAGACAGCTCTTGCACCGATTAACGGCACCGCCCCCAGAAATGCTTGTTCCTTTTGTCACATGTGTGGTTCTGGTCTGTTACTGTTGTGTGTGCCTGGTGGCCTAAAATTGAGTTGTATCTCCTCCTAATGCAGACTGAAGCCACTTTGAGGCCCTGTTGTGGTGTGAAGAACCGATCGTTGTATCCATCCGCTTTTCAGAGATAGTGAGAGTTTATCAGATCGCTGCTTTCTTGGATTGTTTCCCAATCATAGTTGATCTGAACCTTGCTGAAATCACTACCAGTCACACAGGGTGAATGTGAATGCTGCTTAGCTGCCTTCCTAGGAGAATCGCTGGAAGGAGATCGTGGATTAAAGATCGTTGCCAATTGTTGAGAAGATTGCCAGCCCGTGCTGAAGAGCAAAGAGCTGCCTATATAATTTCCCATTGAAGCATGAAGAATAGAGCACACTGGTGTGGCTACTGGCTTGTCCAGCTGCCTGAGTAAAAGAAACATATTATTATATCTTCTGATATAAAGTTTAATGTTGCATTAAAATTTGATTTTCAGCCTAGATATGATCGGGAATGCCTCTAGGGAGAAGAACATATTTTAATAATGTTGGAAACAATTTTAATAGATAACTTCTTGGCTGGAGTTAAAGCAACTAAAGAAACAATAGTCAATTTTGAAACAGAGTTGAAGTTTATTGCAGACTGGCTTGAAAAGCCAAAGAATGTTATAAATGTTGACTATGTAGAATGTATTAGGTTTGTAGATGCCGAAGAGATAATGTTGCAGAATACAACTGATTGTAAACAAGCCTAGATGACAATTACTAATTTTGCAAAATTTGTTGAACCTAAAGGAAGATCCAAGACAATAGAAACCCAATCAAATACTAGAATGCACTATACATCAATGTCTGAAGACTTTAGTCTCTCAAACTGGAAGAGCAGAAAACGGGAAAACATAAAAAAGTATTATCTTACGGCGACTAAGGTCAAGATGAAGGAGAAGGAGGATTGTAGAGTTCAAGGCTTGGAACCCTAAATTGTTAGATTGTTTTGTTAATTTGTAGGCCTGTCTGATACCGAGACCAACATGCATGTTATTTATTTGTCATTATAGAAAATCCATTTCTACATTAAGGGGGGATGTAGGAATAATATAGAAATGTAAGGCTACATAATAGTGATTGGATTGTGTGCATCTCATAAGATTAGGAGATAGGGTTGAGATCCATGAGTATAGGATCTAATAGCTCATTTGGTTGAACATTGTTTCACTATATATTGTAATCATTTCTCTTTGATTAATTGAATTGGTTGAGTATCATTCATGTGTGTGCGCGAGCTTTTGGCTCTGCACATCCTCCTTTCAAATTTTCTAAGTACCATAACTATCTCTTAACTATTTGATCACTATCCATGTCATGGGTGTGCTAGTTTTATAATTACTTAAATAATGTATAATTTTCTAAATTAAAATATATGAGTTTAGTTATCTTTATGTTTTATGTAGACATTCTACTTATAGATGAAAAATAAGATATTGAGGATTAGGTAGCTGAAATATGATATAGATAAACCTTAAAGATTATTTAAGAATAAATAATAAGGAAAAAATTAATAGAAAATAATAATGTGAAAAAAAACAGATTATTTATTTAAAATAAAATAAAGTTACTATGGATAGGGTAAGATTAGTAATGAATGAAAGTCATAAAGTTATCTTAGTGTGGGATGCAAAATAAATGGGAGATGAAAAATAAGATGTTGAAAGTTAGGTAGCTTAAATATGAAATAGATAAACTAAAGGGATTATTTAAGAATAAATAATATTAAAATAATTAACAGAAAATAATAATGTTCGAAATAAAAATAAATAATTTATTTAAAATAAAATAAAGTAACTATGAAGAGATTAGTAATGAATGAAACTTTATCTTAGTGTGGGTTATGTAAATAATAAATGAATGCATTGGTAATAATAAAGAAAGGATTGGGGTTATGCAATACCCTAGTTATTAAGTCTTGGATCTATGATTCTTTATGTGACTTATCATTGTTCTCTTGCATTATGAATTTATGATATTTTATATGATTGTGGAATTATTCTTCTTTGCATGATTAATTTAATTAAGGACTTTATTATAATGTTTGATAACATGATTTTGGACTTTGGCATTATTATTATTGTTAATGTTATTACTTTAATCTATGTTATCTTTGAATGTTGTTAATGATTGATTAAATAAACAATTGGCTCAACAAAAGAAACTAAACGAGTATGGGGGGCCACGGATTCCACAAAGTGAGGGGGAATGGGGACATCCCTAGCACCTTATAACTTGTTGTTGGCTTAATTTTGTCCATCCCAATTCATATTTGCACCTTGGTGAGTTTAATAATGTTGGTCGCCCAAACCTTGTACAATGAACCCTATTCTCAATAATTATGGACTATGGAGTTAATATTGCATATTTTTCACACCTTAGTGGGCCCTTCTTTCCTAGGGCGTCCTCCTTGGAAAGTATTCCCTCACATTTATGTGTTTATGGTCATTTATGAGCCATTTTCCTAGTTCTTAGGGGTTGTGAGCTATTTTCTAGCTTCCACTCTTACACCATGCATTAATGATCCTATTTTTATGCTTCCATGATATTTAAGACCCCATTGAATGCCATCTCTCACCTATTTCAACCTCCTTGATGTTTTGTAACTCCCTTCATGCATTAGTGTGCCTCCATGTGCTCTTCATGGCTCCACTCCTCCTCATAATGCTAATTCGGTGTTTTTGGGTAACTACTCCTCATAGTGCTAATTCGGGAAAGGGAATCTTTTCACTAAGCCACCACTCCACTAATTCAAGTTAATTCTCCATGAGGAGGCTTAAAACTTACCTCTCTCTAATTTGGGTTGATTCCTTTGGGTTAGAGTTGTCCTCCTTATGCTATAAATTCATATGCCATCTCCTTGTTGAAATTAATCTTGAGCTTTGGACCATGTGACTTATGCTATCTAACCATGTTGGGAAGGTTGATGTTATTGAGAGTGCGTTGAGACTTAAAGTGAGTTTATTTGTTTCCCTTTGCTTCCATTATATCACTTTACTAGTCCAGGCTCTCACACAGAAAGCCAGGAAATAGGAATGGCGAGCTAGGTCACATCCCATAGGCAGTGGAGATAGACAGGAAAGTAGTAGTGGGAAGCATTGTGTCTCTCGGAAGAGGTAGTTTTGAGAGTAGTGAGTCTAAGCAAGCCTCTACCCATGGATCCATGGTCTCGGCTTGGGGGTGATCTGTTCAAGCGAGGAAGGATTGACGATGTCTACGACTGGGAGGAAAGTTGTCCTGCTGCAGCCCGTTGCCCATATTTTGAGATAAGTATTTCTCTTATATTATGTTTTCATTACATTATTTTATTTGGTATATGTGCAACGATGGCTGATTGGTTGTTTGAGTGTTCATGTATTGAATTTTAGGATCGCATGGAGGAAGGATGAATCTCATATAATATGGAATTAAGTTCTATTCTCGTTACCTTCTTTCTATTCTTCTTCTTCTTAACCAGAAATTGTATTTTTTGCTCTATTTTATTGAGAGGGGCGTAACCATATGATCTGGTTCGACCATCTATGCTCATTTTTGTGTTGTGATACTTATTCCATTGTGTCCGAAGCAACGTTTCCAATGTAAAACACCTTTAGTTTCATTGAAAAAGCTTTCTAGATGACCAAGATATGTTTATTTTGGTCCAATAGCTTTTCGGTGCCAAGATGAGCGCACCTATCATTTGACTGTAAAACATTTGTTTGCATATTTGTTCTTAATTGCAGATTTGAGGATGAGAGATGTATTCTATATGTAAAAGTAATCAATGGTTGGAGGGTGGCAGCCATACAATCTGTTTTTTATTAGTGAGAGATGACTGTAGGGGATAGTCATTGGGAGCTAATTTTGAGGGTTGTAGTTGCAGCCGGTGTTCTTTGTTTGTTATGGTTTTGGTGTGGTTGTAGATTGTGGC
Organism: Pseudotsuga menziesii; assembly: GCA_001517045.1. NCBI lineage: Eukaryota > Viridiplantae > Streptophyta > Pinopsida > Pinales > Pinaceae > Pseudotsuga > Pseudotsuga menziesii. The sequence goes on from LPNX010383962.1 coordinate 133,628, forward strand.
CTATGGATGTTCCATGATATGTGGTTTTCCCTAATTTTTATGCTCACTAACATCACACACATAACATCACTGGTAGATTAATTTGCAAATAATCATGACAACAATACTTGGTTATTTATAAACTTTGCTATCAAACAAACCAAAAATACATAAATTATCTATTCACACCGAATATGATGTTTATCATGTATTACTGATGTTCTTGTTTCAATTATGACCTTTATCTTGCACTTTGGAAATTATTAATTGAGTGTTACAATTAATTATTTAATTAAGTGACGTAATTAAATAATTAAGTGTTGCAGACTTTAGTTATAATTCAATTCTAGAATTAAAATATTTAATTTATTTGGGTGAATGGTTAGTCAGATTAATAGTAATTTATCTATATCCATTGTCCTTAAACTTAAGTTAGTCTTAATTTTAACACCTTTGGCCTTATCTCAAGGTTCGGGGACATCACATGTTAAAAAGTGTTAATATGAGAGTAGAAAAGAGGCAATGGAATAATAAAAATAAAGAGATATGGACTAGTTAGATTAGAATGGTACTTCAAAAGTGAGGATAAAATAATAAAGATTATTTAAACAATGGGAAATAGGTTAATAATTAAATAGAAGGTAATTGGAGTAAAGACCAAGTGAAAGAGGAGAGAGAAGATAGAGGTAACAAGTGAATATGCCACAAAGTAGTTAGTTTTAATATAACAAAAATGTTATAGGATGTACATAGAAATTGAGAAAGTAAAGAATAAATCATATAGAAGAATTATAGAATTTGTCACATCAAAATAGAAAGATGTTATGAGAAATGGCAACATTTTATTGGATTTTTTAGCCAACAAAAGTTAATAATGAGGTATGAAAGTTGCCACATGACAATTTTAGAAAATTCTATTATTATTTTTTTAGTTTTAAAAGTAAAGCAAGGAATTTATATCCCATCTAGGACATCTTTAGAAAATTCTATTAGTTTTTTTTTAGTTTTAAAAATAAAGCAAGGAATTTATGTCCGAACTAGGACATCTTCCAGTAATGAGAAAATTGAATGAGTAAAATTTATAAATTGTGAAATTAATTTTTAATTAAAAAAATAAGTTAATATTTTGTTTTTTTGAAAGCATTGGAAAATTTTATAACATAAAATTGAGTTAATGTGAAGTCAAAACATTTTGACCTACAAATGAAAGGTATAATAATGCTTTGGAGGGACTACTAAAGCTCTTGGATAAAAGTCGTAAAGCTAAAAAGATGAAGGAAGACATGAAACAAGCTACGAGTAACAATGTTAGAGAAGATATAAGGTTATGAATAATAAGAGGAGATTGGAGTACCAAGAGGATAAAGAAGCTGGAGGGTTAAGGCCATGGTTTTAGGATAAGCAAACAACAAATGGAAGACTAAGAAAGGAGGATGGAGAAGTGATGAAAGCAACAATCAAGGTTGAGAGGATAGATAGGAGCAAAATTGGATGGTGAGTTTTCAAGACTCGTCGAGCTTGTATGTATCATCTTGATTAAAATTGCTGGGATGTTTTTCAATTTCTAGGGCTTCTCTATGAAACGAGATGAGTAATGCAAGTTTGATGTTAAAACTTGGTTTGATCAAAACATAAGACATGTTTGGTGTTGTGGGAATGCTTAGCAATGACATATTTAGTGATACAATTATGGAAGGTATTAGCTACCTGTTCTTATAGGTGGGGTTGGATAGACCTACCCATTTGATCAATATATGATTTTATGCAAGAGCAAGAAATTTGGTAGACTCCTTGGGAGAGAAGAGGGTTAGAATTGTTTGAGGTTTCTGGCAGGGCTTGAATAAGGTTTTAATATTCTTTTGGCTAAGATTTTGGAAATGTGGTTAGTAATCCTGGAAATATAAAGAAGGGACCTGCAAGTAGGGGGAGGGTTATTGAGGGGGGATTTCTTGGGTTTGGGATGGAGGAATTTTAAAAGGATTTATAGATCTAGGTTAGGGAGTAGCCATTAACTAGGAAGGCATTAGTGAGGTGGGTTCTTTCAATATCTAGATATTGGGAATCAGAGATGTGAAGGTTCATAAATGAAAGTTTTAAGTAAAACAAATTTTTGAGCAGGGTGGTGATGAGATTGGGTTTGCAGGTATCTATTGGTATGAATTTTCTTCGATACACTTGGTGAGATGTGGAGCCATTAGGTTGATGGGTGACGATGGCATCTAAAAAGGTGAGAGTTATCTTGTTGGATTTCCATGGTGAATTGAATGTGGGGATAAATGCTATGTAGGTGGCCATGGAAAAAGTCAAAGAACGATTCACTAACCAATTGATGAAGGTGTTTTCAATGATGCAAAACCATATTTTGGTCTAAGATGGAAGTTGTTAAGAGCTAATTATTCAAAGTCTTCCATAAATATATTAGCAGTCTTCCATGAATTATATTAGGTAGTACCAGGGATAAGGATGAGCCCATGACAATACCTTTTGTTTGTTCATAAATTTTTCTTAAGCTGAAGAAGTGGAGGAAAGACAGATCTTTATGAGGTTTGGTTCCTTGAGATGAAAGCCATAAATTTTGTAATAAAATCAGTGGAGTCTTTTATGGAAAAGAAGGTTTGGCTAGTGAAAGGAAGAAGTTTGTCAACTAAGTATTGGATAATGCATGGTGGAGATCTAATGGCGTTGGCAATGAGTTTGAGGGGGTTATCATTCTTACGGAATTCAGGTTTGGTCAGAAATTTTTGAGGGTTGAGGGTTACAACGAATGTCATTTTTTTTCACGGCCGGATATAGGGAGGAGGATTTGATTGAATTGGATACTAGGTTCCAGATCTGGACGAAGACAAATAATCTAGTAATTTAGCTTTATAGTGAAATGAGTTCAAAATTATGGAAGCATTACTTTTATCAGCTTTTAAATGACACTGACGAGGTTGTCATTAAGCCAACAAAGGACTGAAAATTCATCTTTGGAGAGATTGAATCTAAAGAGTTTTACAGAGCAAAGAATACAATAACAGTGTTGTCTAAGCTCTTCTGCTTCGTGGGAGGGGAGGTTTTGGGTAATGGATTCAACAGAGCTTATGATGTCTTGGAAAAGAATCTGACGAGATACAATGGCAAAGTTGAAACCAAAGGAATCTGGCGAGATACAATGGCAAAGTTGAAACCTTTCTGGAGTAATTGAAGGAAATGAAGCTCCTATTCAAAGGTGGAGAGGTTAATCACAGTGGAGGAGGAGATTGAGGGGTAGGTTAACCACTACCGATTTCTCCATCTTCCATCCTCCTTATTCTCATAATTAAGAGAACAAAAGATACTTCAAACTAAAGCAATTGGTAACAGCGATCATTACAATAAGAAAGAATTTCATTAAACAACACAACAAATTACAGTTTAGACCAAACAATACAATACAACAATTTACAGTAGACTAAAACAATACAAGAGAAACAATCCCTCCAACAAATTACAGCAATCAACGAACAATAGAGACTGGTCCCTAGAAGACACCAAGCTTTTCCTCATAATTCAATTGTTAATCCTCTGGTATCCTGTCCTGTGCGACCTCTGCGACTTGTTTCATCAGGCGATTCATGCTTTGTGATATCATATTTCTCACCATCTCCCTACAGAGCATACGCTTCCTCGCCATGAACTGCATCATCTCCAATCAGAAGTTGCTCATCTGTCATCCTTAAGGGGATCACCAAGCTTATCACCAACAAGATTATGCTTGTTGCTACAACATTCCACCCTATTATAAAACATGCTCCAGCCAGCTGCTTAAGGAATTGCACCCCACCCGGACCTCTATAGAAGGCTCCCTTTGAATTTGTGACTGGTAGGAAGAGTGAACATAGAGTAGGCTCTGCCAAAAGACCAGTAAGTGCTCCACCCAATACTCCTGCAACAGCATGAGTGTGGAATACGCTTAGGGTGTCATCAACCTTCTGTAATAAGGCTGATCTTTTATGCAGAACCATCATTGTGAACCATGGGATGATTCCAGACAACACACCCATTATAATTGCTGCCCATCCTTGCACAACACCTGAAGCACAGGAAATATAGACAATGGGCATCAAGACATGTTCTTGGGTGAATTGGCAAATGCCTTGATATCAAGCAATATTGACTGGTGGTGACGGATACAGGCACACACATATAATCAAAATTTAGATTCTAACTAAATTCTGAATTAATCACTCCAGACTCGATCAAAAGAACTGTTAAAGACCAGGTAGGTCTCAACGGACAGTAAAATATCAACAAACATATATACATATATTTGAAGTTCTTCTAGAATTGAACACGCATCTTGAGACTTCGAGGGACTAGTAAATTACAATTTTTTATAGATGATGCCATTCAAAATCGATGCAATTTGATCACTGTTATTTGGAAATATTGTCAAAGAAGTATCTATATCATTTCTTCAACGTATTTCCACCATCAAGAAATAATAGGAAATGGGGTATATGTTCAAGACAAACTCTATTTTGTAACATCCTCTTCAACAGAACAGTGGCTCATGGTACCCAAAAATGGCTTCCAAAGGAAAAGGTTCACGAAACAAAACTCAAACTATGGAACACGTAACCTATAATTTCCATCCCTGGATTTTTATATCTCTCGGACTTCAATCTGCAAAAGAAAGTTGATGGTCACTGAAATTCAAAAAGACATAGGAACTGAAGGGATACTCAAAACCTGGTGATGTGAGGCACTGAGGATGCCTACAAGGTGGGAACATCCATATGGAGAAGGGTCCTATTATTGCCTGGATTAATAAAATCGATCCTTCAACAATTAAAACTGTGAATCGTTAGCTTTAGCTTTGTCAGGTATTTTACACTGGATGAAAAATGCAGTTCAAAATAAATCAGACAAAACGAAAGGAATGCCCTTCTAATACCATGGATGGTCAGATTGCCCTTTATTTTGAATTTGAAAGCTCAGTTCCACAGTATTTTATTTGGATTATTCATAGTTCAAATTAGGTCCAAGTCTCTTCAAATTTCATCTTATTTTGAGTTCATGGAAAACAGAACAACACATCAACCATCTAGAATTGCTCATTAGATTCCTTAAAGCTGTCATAAACTGCTTCTACATTTTAATCTGTGAGCTCTTTACACATTTGATTTTATTTTCACAGCGAATGAATTGTTGATAGTTGATTAAAGAAGAAAAGAGTTGATTAAAGAAGATAAGAACATGAAAACAATACCTGCAGCAGGAGTAATGCAGACAAGTCCTGTTATCATTCCCTGGACAGCTCCAATGATGGAGGGTTTTCCGAAAAATATGACATCCAAACAAGTCCACACCAGGAGACTGGTGGCTGCACAAATGTTGGTATTTAATACTGCCATTGATGAATCAATATTGGCAGAGTAAGGATCCCCTCCATTAAATCCAGACCATCCCATCCATAAAAGCCCTGCTCCAGCCAGCATCAGCAGGACATTATTTGGAGGAAATCTTTCGTGGTCCGTTGTTAACCGAGGCCCAACCTGTAAAAACAAAATTATATATACCAACAACCATTTACAGAAGAATGATATGGATCATATTTAACAACCATTTACAGAAGAATGATATGGATCATATTTTTCCCTAGGAAATCCTGGGAGGAAACCCTAAGGATGCTTCTCCACTTTCGTGAATATAGACTAGTGTGCCTGACCCAGGGGATCTGAATTGTGCACTGCTGACATGAAGCTAGCCAAAAGTCCAGAGACATTGGGCTAGCAATGAATATCATAGAACAAGAAAATAAACATACCCAATAAGCAGCAGTGAAACCTGAAATGCCTGAAGAGACGTGGATGACATAACCTCCTGAATAGTCTATCACACCCCATTGGAAAAGGAATCCTCCTCCCCATAAGCTGAATGCTCCTACTGTATATGAGAAGGTGAGCCATAATGGCACAAATGCCATCCATGCCTTGATATTCATTCTTCCCAGCACCGAACCAGCCAATAAAATCAATGTTATTGCTGCGAATGAAAACTGGAAGTACACCATGGTAGCCATAGGAAAGAAAGGTGTAAGCATGCCGGTCTCCATGGTACCATTATGGTAATTGTGCTGTGACTCAGGAAGTTTGGCATCACCGATGAGGTACTTTTGGCCTAGCGCTGGACCTGCCTTGCCCCAAAAAGGAAGCAATTTATCCCCAAATGCCATTTTATATGCCCATGTAATCCAGCAGATCATAACAGCAGCAAATGCATAGAGTGCCATGAAAGCAGAATTTACAGCCCACTTCTTCTTGACTATGCTGCCATATAAGATGACTAGGCCCGGCATGCTCTGCATACCCACAAGTGTGGCTGATACCATTTGCCATGCATTGTCTCCTTTGTTAAGCCAATAAGGAGAAACAGTCGTGTTCTGATAGGCTGGTGGCAAAGTTGCCATTGCTGAAGGACTAATCGGCAGAATTCAATACTGGACACTAAGGCCAGAACCTTGCCTTAGCAGACCTCAGGAACAAGGCCTTACCTGCCTAAGCAGAACTCGAGTAAGTTTCTTGACCCTCTCTTCATCCAGCTACAGTCCAAACCTCTCTTCTGCAATAAAACACATAGGAGAACCTGTGTCAGAAACCAAAGTCCTAACCATGTTGCTTCAAACTTGAAGATGGTCATGTAAGGTTTGCCGCTACACCAAAACCTGCAGATGTTGATGAACATTTCAAACCCAGCACAAGGCCCTATCACCAGGAGTGGTGGTTAAACCACTTGTTTTATATTCCCAGAGGTGCGACGGTTATACCATGTAGAGGTACCCGATACTCCAACAGGTCATGAAGCAAACATTGGGTGAACAAAAGCCACGAGAATGTAGGATGCTAGAGGTCTGAACAGATCAAGGTTTTGGTGTCCAGTGAGCACACATCCATTAGCAGCAGAGCTTACACATCAATGAGTATCCGATATTTCATTGAAAATACAAATTTGATCCTAAAAAGCAAGCTTGGTGTCTTTACGCTTACCTAGAAGATCCATTCGGCTCTTCTCACCTTTTGCACTTTTGCTTTTCGTTGGAAGGCATTGCTATCATGTACAAGAGTTGCTAGGCAGTAAAGTCCAAACCCTGAAGCAAACCCATGAAGGATAGTGATTAAGTACATCTGGATGCACAGGAGACAGGAGAGAATCTTGGTACAGTTTCTGTAGCTCAAAATGACATGTAGAAAACCATAAAAACAATCACTGAAGCAAGACATATATAACAGATCGAGCAAATCCAGAAGCGTTTTATAACTTACAACCTCAAAATAAAAAACAATACACCCTATCCTATTCTTCTTATAGAAGTGGGTCTTTCCCCCATCGAGAGCCTAGCCATGACTAGACTTCTATTGTACAAGAACAAAATCAATAACATGGGAGACCATAGACTCCCTAAGTTAGCTTTAAACTCTAGCCAAAACCACCTAAGGCTCAAGCGTGGGTGGTATAAAGATACCCGGTCTTGGTTAAATCACTGGAAGATCGATGAAAATGTTGCATTGCAAAATATTAATAACATTAAAAATACTATTGCTTCTAAGTTTAAAGAAAAATTGTGGTGTGAGAAAGATTTAGAGGCCAAAAGAAAGTTAAGATATTATAAGGAGGTCATCAACCCTACTCTTGAAGATCAAAACTATCTCTCTGTTCTAATCAGTCCTAAGAAAAAAATTAATATAGCTAAGATAAGAACGAATTCGCATGAGCTCCACAGCAAAACTGGTCGTTGGACAGTCCCTAAAACTCCTTGGGTAGAAAGGATCTGCCACCTTTGTGAGAGTAAGAACATTGAAGATGAAAATCACTTCCTCTTAGAGTGCCCTGCATACACCCACATTAGATCCCAGTTTCATAATCTTTGTTGCAATACCAACATTCCTAGCCTTTTAGCTTATCAAAATTATAGTAAGCTCGGGACGCTTCTCTCCAAGCTCTTTGAGCATAGAAATATCACTTTAAAACAAACTAATTAGTTTTCTTCTTCAGGGTCCGATAGACCAAATTTTGGTCTCAGGGAACGTTAACCATCATCATCATCATCATCATCAACAAAAAGAAAGCTTGAAGTAGTTCAATATGAATTATCAAAACAAACCTTGCAAGAAGCAGTACACCTCCTGCAAGCAATGAAACTAATACATACGCACAGTATCTCTCCAGGTTTTTATAACAGGAGAGAGAGCACGGACAAAAGCTCCACGAATCGAACTGGACAAAATTAAGTGATGTAAACTTTCGTCATGATTTACACAAAATATTGGATCATTTTGAAAAAATCTAAATCACATATAAACAAAGAGTACTGCAAATTCCCTGTAACAAAAATCCATGATAAAAAATCTATGAATCTAGTAGTGTTTTCTTTCCCACAAAAAAGAAATAAAAATTCAACCTTCAACAATTGGATTATTTTTCTACTTTGTTTATTCTCCACCCAAATTGCCATTATCTATGCTTAAAAATCTCGCTCCACCCAAATTGCCATTATCTATGCTTAAAAATCTCGAAGTCAAGCCGTTCCCAAGTTCAAGTCAATGGGCCAGAAAGACTAGATTCATAGTTTGTTTCTTCCAAGTGAAGGGAGGGGATATTCTCTCTGGGTTACACTTGGCGGGTTATGGATCACTTTCATGATCCTGGAATCTTTATCAACGTGCGGTCCATGTGCTTTTATAGTTATGTTTTTCGAAGTTTGCTTCAACTTCATGTGTGTAAAAAGTTTAGACCACGTTAGGTATGGATTAAATATTGTAATAATTCATTGAAGAACATTATCGGTGAAATAGTAAATTTTTTTGAACAAGGTGAACAAAGGCTACTTAGTGGAGAAATGCTCCACACCGTGTGTGAAAAATGATTATACATGTGTAGGGAAATGAGCCTAAAAATAGTTTGGTAGTTTTATCATGAAGAAAAACTATTATTGTAAGTATATAAATGTTTTTGGAGTCATTGATGATGATGAATAGCCATTATTATAAGTGTTAAAATGTTTTTGGAGTTATTGATTGCGATGAAGAATATTTTTAGCTTTATTTGTATGGTAAAAGTTTGACTATTTTTATTTTATATAATTTAAATAAATTGAAAAACATTTAATAAAGATGTTTTTTTGACTAATCAAATCAATCTTTGAAATTCGAAATAAAGAGAATGACAATAAATATGAGAATAAAACTAAGAATATTTTATAAATAAAAAAAACTAAAACTAAATATTTTTTATAATTTAATTTGTAGATTTGAACATGGTGAATAAAGTATAAAGTATAAAAATGATTGTACTAAACGAAATAGAGAATAGAGTATAAAGTATAAAAATGTTTGTACTAAACGAAATAGAGAATAGAGTATAAAGTATAAAGTAATTATAAATGAGTTATGATATTTGGTACACTTGTATTTTTATGATTAAGCGTATGGCATGTTAAAAGGAAATTAAATTTGTTTTTAATTTTTTAATTTTATAAATATGTTTATTATATAATGATTTTTGAATGTGGCAATTAGTTTTGTTGTAAATGTTATGAGTATTGATTTTGATTTTGACAATGTTTATTTTTATTTAAGCATGTAATGTTGAAATGGTTTTGATTAACAAAATTAAGATAGATAAAATCTTTGTAGTATTTTAGTTTCTTCTTGTCAATGATTGCATTGGTGTTCTGTCTTATCTTAAATTTTATAGAGATGCAAAGTTTAATATTATTGATTATATTAATTGATTGTCATTGTTTATGTTGCAATGGGTTAACCAAGGCTCATAATGTTGGACATTTGGTTGTCATTGATGTCAACTTTAATAAACCAATATGAAGACTTGAAGCCCTAAAGTAAATACCTAAGCAAATTGAAGAAGCCCCTTAAGCCATGATGATTCCACTTGAAGAAGCCTTGAAGAGCCTTAATCCACATTGACATAAAAGTATATAACTCCAAAGTGGTCCCCTTATGGAATAACTTTTAAGCATGGCCCCCACAGGATGAACATGTGGTTGTTTCCATATGCCCATCTTGAGTTGTATGGAGCCTCATGAGAATGATGCTAAAAAAATGGGACTTTTACCCAATAAACTTTAGGCCAAATGAAAGAACAAGTTCCATAATCATATAGTCTATTTCAAGACCTTTCCAGTGATAGGTGGCATGATTCTTGACTCCCCATGGTTGAGGAGAAATGAAGTTTTCTTTGTACTGGGCTAGAACTTGGTTAGGGCCAACTTAACATGAGGCCAGAATTTGGTTAGTCAAACTACCCTAAAGTAAATTAAAAGATGACTTGGAAAGGTATAAATAAATATTAGAACATTTCATTTGAAGCATCCAAGTTGGAGAGCATCTCTAATGCGCAAGTACAAGAGAGGATAGTGAAGGTACAATGAGGGAAATAAGAGTTAAGCAAAATTCAAGAGAAGGATAAAGTGAAGAAGATTGATGGAAACTTGCATAAATTTCTCAAACGATATCAAAATCACTAACTTCTTAGCTCATTGGAGAGCTTGTTGTAAGGTCTATTTGATAACATAATATAGGGTTTCTTTTACTGAAGGACATGACACATGGCTAGAGTTTCTCTCTTGTTTCTATATCTTGGCAAAAAGTTGGAAAACGCATGAACTAGGTTTTTTTGTGACATGATCTAGGGTTCCTCTCTTCGAATGACCTAGGGTTTGAAGACGATGATAATGTTAAGGGATTGAAGGAGCCAAGGAAGATATGAAGTCTATGGATGGATTTTTCTAGGATTTGTTTAAGAAGGACTTGATGATAGTGACAGTGATAGTGAAGACAATGAAAGTGTCAAATTGGTACTCTTACTCATATCAGGGTGGTAGGATGGTGCTAGGGTGAGTTGGAGCTCACAGAGGATTTGTGTCCTCTCTACAAGTTGGAGCTTCTAGACGAAGGGGTTCGAACCTCTTTTGAGTTGGTGCTCATAAAATGGAACTTGGTGTTTCGTATTAATGTAATCATGTTATATTATAAGAAAAACATTCTATGTAGGATATATTGTGCATTGTGTATGGTTTTATGTGTTGATAAATGGTATTGTTAATGATTAACGTTAGTTGATGTGCTTAAAGTTAAAAATAGTAAAAAGCACTCAATACCAATTTAGCCCCCCCTCTTAGTATTGGTGATATGCCCAACACATAATCTCTAACCCAACCTATTTTGTCACGTGTTGTGTCTACTACTCATACTAGAGGCTATAAAACAAAACCTTTTCTTCCTCAATTTGAGAAATTTATGTTTCTATTCTAAATATCTAATTATGGCTTTAGATTCCACGAAAATGCATCCAACATCAATAATAAAATGTCAAACAAAAGTTGCATGTAATTTTGATATTATAGGTTATAAACATTTTTGGAGTTAACACTCATTTGATTAAGTATGCACATATCACCTAAAATCTAGACTACAAGAGTGTGAATATCGAGTTCCCAAAGTGTCAACATTAGATTTTGAAAGTGTGGACATTGGATATGAAAGTGTGCAAATTAGATTCCCAAAGTATTTGAAAGCGTGAATTTCGATTCTAAAAGTGTTAATCTCGAGTCCAAAACTATGAATTTTGATTTCAACATTCTCAATATCGAATTACGACAATGTGTTTTGGATTTCAATATTGTAATTTTATATTCTAATGTGCATGTATCAAATTCCAATATTAATGTATAATATTTTTGTATATATGTGCATGCATATCGATACATTGTTGAATATAACAAGATTAAGTAGAAGAAAAATACTAAGAAACAATAGTTGTCATTACATTGAAGAGTTCTGCATTTTCATAATTATTTACAACACTGTAAAATGACGATCCATATATACAAACTAAGGCTATGACTAATTTATGAGTTCTTACATGTATTATACAAGTTGTTAAAATGTGGAGTATATAAGTTATTTTTTGAAATAAAATCTTAAGCATTAACATCACTCTCAATCTCCCCATCATTTCCATTTATTCTCCTTGCACATCAATGATTACAAATTGTTTCTTATTTATTTTTATTATGCGTTAAGCCCTAAATGTTGGGCACAATCCTCCCTATAGTGTGGCACTTTACCACCTATATGGTGGTGTAATACATATTATTGATGTAGCCTTGGGTCTATTAGTTGTTATTGTACACCTTTGTCTCCTATATATAGGAAGGAGATATTTTCATTTGAGTAAGCATTGTATATTGTCTTGTCTTGGGTACACAGTACATTGTGTAAGGAGGTTCCTTCCTCAAAGAGGATTATTATTTATATTTTTCTTCATTCTTTAAACATGGATTTCTCTTTTCTTGCCTATTTCTGCTCTTTTTATGCTATTTCCGATACTTGGTTACATAACATTTGGTATCATAGCTCTTTCCTCAGGATTGGCTTTCGCAAAATGAGTCATCATGGATTTTTCACTACAACTTTTTTTATGTAAGGATTCAGAGATTGAGGTTAAAAACCCATTTCCAAAATATGTCGAGCTATCTCCACTATGAAATTTAGATCCTGATCCATTACAATTTCGTATATAATTGTAGAGGAATCTAGGATTTTGGAGTAGTTTAAAACCTAGTCTAAAACACGTGTTCTAGGGAGAAAGGTAATATCTCAGGCATCTGAGATCCAAATCGAGTGATACTAATTGCATTGGAAATAATATGGACCAGGGTATTTATGGTATAAGTTTCAACTACATAAACAAAATATTGGACACCTAGAATATGGTACAAGTTCGCTCTTCTAGATAGGCTAGAAAAAAGAAGTTTTGGGATATTTGAAATAGTTTTTTTTTGGAACATCCAAATTAGGTCATACCTGTAGCATTGGAAAGAGAACACACTAGGGTACCATAGGCCAAATTTTCAGACCCATTTAATTCAAAATTCAATTTGTATCTCAATTACATGTCAACCCTAAAACAATCTTCCAATCAAGGTTTGAAACAGGTGTTCTAGCAAAAGGCCATATTTGAGGAATTTGAGATCCAAATTGAGTGAGACATGTTGCATTAGAAAAAGACATACCAGTGTATCTATGGTAGGAGTTTTAGCTACAATAAAAAATATTGGACACATGGAATATTATACAAATTCGCTCTTCTGGATAGTCCAAAATAAGAAGTTTCGAGAGATTTACAATAAATTTTTATTGACACATCCAAATTAGGTCATACTTGTAACATCATAAAGTGGACACATCACGATAGAAAATTCCAAATTTTCATACCTAAAGGAGTTGAAATTCTAATTTTGTATCAGTTTCAAGTCTTTCCTAAAGAAATCTTCCAATTAGGGTTTGAAAAAAGGTGTTTTAGGGAAAATTGATATATACAGAGCATCCAACATCCAAATTGAGTGAGACCTGTTGCATTAAAAGTAAGACTTCCCATTTAATATATGGCATATTTTTCATTGTTATATCTAAAATATTGGACACTTGACATAGCATACAAGTTCACTTTGCTGAATAGGCCAAAAATAAGAAGTCTTGGGAGAACTGCAATACAGTTTTACTATAGCATCCAAATTAGGTCAAACCTACAACATTAGAAAGAGGACACATCAAACCACTCGAAGCTGAAGTTGTATACCCAAAGGAGTTGAAATTTTAAATTTATCTCAGTCCAAATCGACCATAAAACAATCTTCTAATCAAGGTTAAAGAAGGAACCTCTATAGTTCAAATAGTGGTAGATCACATAGAGCACTATCAAGCAGTCTCCAAATACTGAAGATGTCCAAAAACAAGATGAAACAATAGGTATACTAAAATCATGGTCAAAGGAGTATTGAAGAAGGAAAAATCATATGGGAACTTGAACAAATCATTGAAACGAGGACCAAACAACTACGGAATCAAGCTATTATTGAGTACCTCATCAAGTGGAAGAACTTAACAGTTGTAGATTTGACATGGGAAGATGATTCCTTCATATATTTGCATCCACAACTACCCAAGAGTTGAGGAAAATGCTTGTCTAAAGGGGAGGGACATGTTAAGCCCTAAATGTTGGGAATAGTTCCCCCTATAGTTTGTCACTTTACCCCCTATATGGTGGTTTATTACATATTATTGATGTAGGATTGGGTCTATTAGTTGTTATTATACACCTTTGTATCATATATATAGGAAGGATATATTTTCATTTGAGTAAGCATTGTATATTGTCTTGTCTTGGGTACATAGTACATTATATATGGAGGTTCCTCCTCGAAGAGGATTGTTATTTATATTTGTTATTCATTATTTAGGCATGGATCACTCTCTTCTTGTCTATTTCTGCTTCTTTTATGCTATTTTTGGAACTTGGTTGCATAACAATATGTCCTCTCCATTCCTCCTTTGGTGACCGTACTTGATGGGTTCCAATAATGCTTTCGATTAATGAAAGAAAGATATAGCAAAAAAATTATTTAAATTATTAATATGATAGCATAACACTTTTAAATGCCTACATTGTATATGTAATGTTAGTACCTTTATTCAATAGGTTTATTAATGGATACAACAATATTTTTTGGGAGTTTTAAAATTAAGACAATTTTATCCTATTACTGAATTCCAATCAATAAAATCCCCTACATGTGAAACACCTTGAAGTATACCTTCAACATGATTATGTTGATTCAATGTACCATCCTATAGGGAATGAATTTGCAAGGAATTTGACATACACTAATTTATTAATTCTTTGACTAGACCTTGCCACAAGAAACCTAATGGTTTCACTTCTTGCTTATTGAGTAGGGAATACTGAACCAACAAGAATATAACTAGGTTAACTAACAATATGAAATTGAAATGACAATGAATAAATGATATAATGCTCTACTTCCCATAGTTGCATAATAATATAAATTCAATAGATAAATGATCAACGAAAAAATGTAAACCCTAATGATCATGCTGAGGATGCATTATGTACCGAATAGATTGATATGGATTAATTGAGCCTTCACCACACTTCCAATGATGTATTCATATATGTTACAACATATGGAAAAAACATTATAAGGCTTTAGGACTCTCACGAGATTTTGATCCTCAATTGCCTCTCTTATTTCCTTAAGTCCGACCACTTCACATGTTTCCCTTATGGAGGGGGGGATAGCGTAGTGGATTATATCTTTTTCAACTAGGATATTCTTCCCCACATTCACCATTTTTATATAAACCCCATACCGTTATTCAACCATGCCCTTCTCTCCTTCTTCCTTCGATATGTCCCCCCCTCCCTTAATCCCTCCCTCTCAGGGCCCACCTCAAACCATTGTATTTTTTTATGAGGGGGATCTCGATGCCTTCTCATCCTATCTTCACCAGATTCTCTCTTTTGAATCCCAATTCTCTTCCCTCTATTCCATTGTTTCCAAGTATTCTTGTATTTCATCCACCATTTGTGATTCTTACCTAAACTTTTATCACTCCATTACCTAATCCTCCTCCCCAAAGCCCGAATCCTATACCATGAACCATTGGTATGAGTTAGATTGTAAAATAATCCATCACTAGCTTTGGCATGCCTTCTCTTGCAGTCTCCCTCCCTACTCCATCCTTAAATATTGTTATTGTCATCTTTTACAACTTAAGAAGTGCCTTTTCATTTCATAGAGGGGACGTGAAATGCACACTTCCCTTAAACTCTCTTTAGAACATTTTTGGAACACAGTATTCCCTCACCACTACCCCCTTCCATCTAATATTAATACCACATCAATATTTTCTCATACCTACACTCTTTATGATGTCCCCATCCAACCCTTATTCAGGTTACCTCCTCTCCCTCTTCATGCTATCTATAATCATCTCAAGATATCTGAGCAGTAGTTTTGGAAGTTAAAACTAGTAAAGCAATAAATGAGGAAGGATTCCATGAATATTTTTTCAAGCATGGTATCCTTGCTCTAGATAGCTAATTGGATGGTCTCTTCAACCATCATTGTACTCCATTTAGGTTTCCCACCAACATGGTCACATCACACCATTCACCTAATACAAAAATTTGTCCCCATCATAGATACCAACAATTATAGAATGATCATGCTAGGCCACATGTTCTCGAAGCTCTATGCAACAATCCTTCAATTGAAAATTTCTAGAGAGATAGAAGACAAATTGATTAGAGCAAGAGGTAAGGAAATATTTAAGACAACTTATCCTACCATTGATCACATTCTCACCCTCCAAGATATCATTGAGGAAGCACAACACCACTCTTCAAAAATTTATTGTTGCTTTGTAGACTTATGGAAATATTTTTATTTTGTTCCTCAAGAGACCCTATTTCATAGGATTCTAGACATTACCATATTTGAGACCCTTATGGTATCCATCATGCACATATACAAGTTGGTCCTTGGTTTTCTTTGCATAGCTCACATGGTATCTCATTTTATTTGGAGTACCATTGGGGTTAAACTAGGTTGCCCCTTGTCCCCCATGTTAATTGGATATATATTGATGAGTTGAAGGATTTTGTACATGACCATATCCAAGACAACGTTGGATGTGTCCATTAGGTTTTTATATCTATTTTACTTTTTGTGGATTACATTGTTCTCCTAGCCTCATATCTAACAAGATTGCAAAGATACTTGGATGCCCTTGCTCTATTATGTGATCTCAATAGTTGACTATCGACCTTAGTAAAACCAAGATTATGATCTTAATAAGATAAATAAAACCCTCTCGGGACTACATTTATTTTTTAGAGGGGAATATATTGAGATAGTAAACACCTAAAATTACTCAGGTGTGCATTTCTTGGGGCCCTGATTCAGTTTCTGATAGGCCCTCCAAAATTGAGTCAACAAGGGCTATAGATCCTTAGCCCTTCTCAAAAGGCAGTACTTCCAATACAATTTTTAGAAAATCTAATCCAATATGTCACTCACAAAATCCCTTATTCGACCCACCATTCTCTATGATTTGGAGGTCCAAGGGCCTTGTTTACTAGATTTTGAATTGGCCTTTGCTAAAAGGGTACAAATCCTTCTCCTATGGTGTACCATTAAATGCAAACAGGAAGTCCCCCAACACATCATCTTAGTGATGTTCGGGGCCTAAACCTTTCGAATTGAGATGGTATTCAGTTTGGTCTATCTTTTGCATTAGGTTTGGAGCTTCACTGACTTAGTGAAGTTGAGATAGAGGTACCCATTTTTGGCCTATTGTTCCTGAGTGACTATTGTCTCTTCTAGTCCTCCAGTTCAGTCTCGGTGTTGGTTCACGGTGTTATTCAATATCCTAGATTCTATAGGAATTCTTAAAATGGATTAGATCCCTCTCTTGAAATATTCCTTAGATTCTCTTGGATGCCTTCTCCCCATCAGAGATGAGTTAAACCAGATTATTAGGGAGAAAATTTGCAAACAATTTATTTAGACCACTGTGTACTAAAAATACTATCCAATGCGTGCAAAGGTTGTTTCCCTAGTCTTAATTGTTTAGAAGTAGAACAAAACACACTACAATGCAAAGAAACTTTCTCTAGAAATCTAGATCACTTGAATTAAATGCTCTAATACCTTTTAACAAGTGGATATGATGGCCTGAACTTGTTGTGTCTGAGCTACGTGGTGAATGGACCTGAAATAGACACAAAAGAACAAATACCAAATTAGAGTAACAAGATAATCTATACTTCTATGTCGATGACCAAGGAAAAAGACAATAAAATAGACAATGTTTATGGGAAAGAAAACAATACTTGTATTAATAATCAAATAGGGAGAGATCACAACCAAGCCTTGGTGTTGGGAGCTTCTAACAATGGAACCTTGCCTCAAGCTTCACCTTGCCTCTAATGGCTCCAAAAAGGTTTGGGATTATTTGGCCAGAGTCTTGATAATTTAACGAACTATTCCTCCCTTTCCCATGAGGGGTGAGCCACTATTTAAAATACATAATGGATAGGATGGGTTGAGGATTAAAAGGAGAAGGTTATGGGATCATCCTAAGGATAAGGGAATTCGATCTCCACCTATCTAGATTCTTAAGGATGAGGTTCCATGAAGGACTCTTCGAGAAAATTCTCAAAACTTCTTCTTTTTTCCTTTTTAAGATGAGAACCACACTTTGCAGAAGGGAAACAAGCAGTGTTAGGGAGAACCTCCTGCTGCATGAAGGTAACAAGTGGAAACACCACTCCTTGTCAATGAATAAGGTGTGTTTCCAGCTTAGGGTACCGCATATTGTCTATTGACAAGGTGTGGTGGTGGCTCTGATCAGGGAAAAATAAGGGAATACTCCTTCTTCCTCCATTTCTTCACTCCAAACTTTGAGGGATTAGAGAAAACTAAGGAATACACATCTCATAACATAACAATGATGGGACTTAGGTGTAACAGAATCCCCCCAGAGTGCGAGGATAGAGGAAAATGGTAGGGAAAATACTTTGACAAAGTAGGTTAGGACTTCGAGAAAAGGTCCAAAGGTCAAAACTAATCAACAACTAAGATCATTCTGTAGCACTTTTACACTTTGATATACGTCTATAATGACACACAACATGGATGCTAACCAATACAATGTAGAACCATGTGAGATATAAAAATTCATGGCTACTGAAATACATAATAGATCCACACGAAGAAGAATCAAATTTGGACATAGCTACTAGAAATACAATGTAGATCTATGTCATATAGTTCACAAATCTGAGCACAACCATGAACACACAATGTGTATCCATGCAATGACTCATACAAAATAATCCATCACAACCTGGGTGGAGGAAAACATAACAAATGAATGCTCAATGAACACCCATGGTCTTCATCCCATTCCCAAGAAGGTACGATTCTATCCATGTGAATAAATGTATTAAAGTCGAACATGGTAGAAACCACTTGATTACTAGTTAATGAGGTGAACCGTTAACAAGTGTGAGGGAAATCACCATTAATGTTAGTGATTCCCAAGGCACCCTAGTACATTCCCCCAAATGTGAATATATGAACCGATGTCGAACACTTGGATGAATCTTTTGATCAAAGGACAATGATTAAAGGCTATTGTCGAAAATGAGGAAACTTGCCATTAAGGTATGAAAATCTCAAGGTACTAACTTGTTTCTAAGACTAGTTCTTGGAAGATGTGTTGATGTCGATAAGAATAAGCTCGTCGAAGGAGGGCCATGATGAATCCCACATAAACGACACGTAACTTGGAATAAAGTTGTTGGAAATTTAGTATGAAGTAACAACGGGAATGGATCAAAGGTAATCGACATAAAAGAAAGGTATGTTTGACTGCAAAGGTTGATTCTTTAACACACAACTTTCTTTTGAACATTGAATGGCATGATCGAAGACTTGGAAATATTGACTTGACGAGGTAGATACTAGGACATAATGCGCCGATGGACTATGCATTATTTGAAATGACTCAAAGGAGTGACGTGACTCATGAAAGTGGATAGATTCAGAGACAAGATGAAAACCCAAATGTTTGAATGAAAATGAAGATAGGTGCCATGTTCAAAGGTGACTAGAAAGATGCCATTAATACAAATGAAACATGACTTTCCTTCCCTTAATTTCCCCATCACAATTGATGAGTGCCTCTTATCTTTTTAACGACCTGGAAGAGGGTAACAAACACTCATTATAGCTTATAATAGGATAAGTCCATTCTCATTATTTTTTTGAACTTGAGAAAGGAGGGGTTCATCCTCGGTGAGGGTCTTTCAATTTTTAGTTTAACGAGTCCAATGAAAGAAAACTCAGCGTCGTTCATGTTTAGAGAGTTTGAACGGAACTAAAGAAGACTCTGAATTTTTTTTTTTCATAAATTTTAGTCCCCAAGATTTGAAAAAAGTATAAAATATTACCTTGGATAACTCTTCTAGTCACGAGTTGGCTAGAGTGTACCTTTTTCGTAACTAGCCTAACCCAATCGAAAAATGGGTAAAATGTTGATGTAGTTGTAACTTCGGAATGTAGTCACTTGTATTTCTTATGTATTGTACCCCGATGATTATTACGGGATGTGTCTATAATTTAATTGAGTCATGTCATGCCCCGATGTTCCGATTGGGAAGTTTCTATAATGTGAACAAGTCATGTCAAGTCATTGTGGGTAACCCTCCTATTGGTCAAGGGTTAAAGTCCCCGCAGTTTTGGGGCCCTAGGGTTATTAGACTATCCTAGATAAGTCGACCCTAGGTGAGTTATTGTAATTCAAGGCAATAGTCCCCATCATTGTGTTATGGATAACCCCCCTTGTTGGTCGGAGGAGGCAAAGTCCCCACAAGTTGTGGGGCACTAGGGTTATTAGACACACCTAGAGATGTCGGCTCTAGTAAGTAATTGTTAAGTGAGGCC
This sequence comes from Pseudotsuga menziesii, assembly GCA_001517045.1. Lineage (NCBI taxonomy): Eukaryota > Viridiplantae > Streptophyta > Pinopsida > Pinales > Pinaceae > Pseudotsuga > Pseudotsuga menziesii. Next base: position 153,966 of record LPNX010383962.1, read on the forward strand.
AACATGTTGGAGTGGGTTTAAAGTGAACGAAAGAAAATAAATAGAGAGTGAGCCTCTTTATTTATCACACACTCACTCACTCATTGGGGCGCATGAGTGAGAGAGAAGTTGCTAGGATCAAAGAGAGAGACTATTGCTGTCGGGATCATCTTTATGTTTTTGGGTTTTAATTTTGGTGTTGATTCTATCTCTGAGGAAGTTGCAGGGTTTTCTCCTTTATGGTTTCCCTGAGGAAAATTCTTTGTGTCTCTTGTCTCTTGTGTTTTATTGCTGTGCATGTTATTCTCTTAGTTAAAGATCCTAAGATCATAATGCTAGTTTGAATGATAAAAATCTAACATGGTATCAGAGCTAACCTAAGAAGAAGAAATTGTGTAGCTGCAGAAGCTAGGGCTTCTTACTTTTTGGGTCTCTCTCCACAATCCATCAGAAAAAGTATGCTAGGCTGACTCTCCATTGAAGAGGGCATCTTTCTGTCAAAGCGGAATTCGATTCCCAGCATTTTTAGTTTTTGGTGCGAGAAATTAGGGCTTCTTGCAAAAGAGAAATTTTTGAGTGATCCCAACATAAGATTTATCTCCTCATCAAAATCGAAGTTTAGAGACCTGGGTCAATATTTTTGGTTGGGTGAAACTCCGGGAAAGTCAAACCCTAGTTTGACCTCGAGCTGGAAAAACCCTAAAATACTAAAAATGATAAGTTTTGGTTCATTCACTATATCTTGGGATTGGAGAAGGATCAGGAGATGAAACTTTCACAGGCAAAAGATAAAATCCAGATTTACACTGTTTCCAAAATTCAGCTTGATATTCGCTATATTCTGGGAGATATTATCCCTCCAAGTTAGGGTTCCAGCCTCTTCCAGGATTCATCCCTAAACAGGACACATGGGGAGAATTGCTATATCTTGGGCTACAAAGCTCCAAATAAAATTTCTGAAGATGTTCCAGAAAGGGAATGGAATTTAGTTTCTTTGGTATGAATTTTAGACCCTGAAGATGAAATAGTGACATGTGGAAGTCCGTACAACTTTGTTGTTTTGAACAGTCCTATAACAGGTCACCTTGGGAAAATGATCATAAGTCCCAATTGGTGAAACCAATTCTGGTGAAACCTATGGTGTTGGAACAGGAACAGGTGAGGATACCTCAATGCAAGGTTTAAGACACATAGGAACAGTAATTGTAGATATACCATAGAAATAGTATAAGGCATTTCTACAGAAGAAATTGGAAAACTAGGGCTTCCTATTCCGGGAGCTTCCCTCCACTGTTTTCAGAAAAAAGGAGTACATTGGATAGCTCAACTTGAAGAGATCTATATTTCTATCCAATCAAATCTAAGAGATTCCAAGTTTTGAAATTAGAGTTTTTTTGACAAACCCTAGATCAGCCAGCTCTGGAACCAGGACATACACCTCAAATCGATAAGATCTAATCTTTTGCTATTTTCATTTGAGGTTATCATTTCAAAGTGATCTATCACATCAGCTTGATGATAAGATTGTTGAAGTTGACAACTTCGAAGAATGGAAGTATATATGATATCTCTAAAGAAAATGAATTGGACACCTACATAAGAAGAGAGGTTCTAGTTCCAGAGGGAGATGAGGCTCAAAGCCTTACACAAGAAGAACTTGGTCAAGGTGAAGATGATCATTTTTGATTCGATCATGGATTACCTCGTACCACAAGTGTCTTCCCTAAAGACATCGAATATTTTTGATTCCTTGACCAAGCTATTTGAAGGGAAGAACATAAATCATAAGATGACCTTAAGAAACTGGTCGAAGAATGTGAAGATCCAGAATGAAGAGACCATGTAGTCATACTTTACAAGGGTCTCTCAAATCAAAGAAAAACTTGAAGCAGTAAAAGAAGTGAAGAATGCAGAAGTGGTGACAGCCACCTTGAATGAACTCCCAGGATCATGGGATTCATTCATTCAAGGAATGTGTGCTAGAAGGAAGTGATTACTTTTAGAAGAAAAATAAGCTCGACTCATAATAAGAGAAGAGAAGATGGGAGCAACTGAAGAACCCCTTATACATCTTAGCATTTGGATAAGAAATGATTCTATTATGAATGAGGAAGATGATGAAGCTGAAGGCTCAAGAAGGAGTCTACCCATGAAACAAATAAATCTAAGTATTCAATTGTCATTTCATGATATTGTTTTGTTATGCAGTTGATGTATTATGCATGATAGAATGTTTGCATTAATGACAATATACTACTAATATGCATGTAATGGGTAAGTAGCTCATGGTGCTATACAACTCTCCATTGCTACTTATCTAGAATGAAACCTCTTTGTTGACATATTGGATTAAGTGCACAATATCAATGTTGTCATGGTAGAGATGGAAGGCATCTAGAAAGTTTCTGTGAGATATGGATGAATGTTGTATTGGCTAAAATAGTTGCATGATCATATATTTATGCATAAGAATTTGCCATTATGAATATTCCTTATGAAATGTTTCTAACCATACAACTAATGCATTTGACTTGTACATCCTAGTATGGACTCTATATTATGCATTAAATTCTTCCTCGGGAATCATTCCATGACCAACAATAAATTCTATATTCCTTGTTAGTCTTCTATACGGTCGTCCTTAGGTTTTGTGCCCACATGTGCTTATGTAAAAATTTAATAGGCTGTAACTAATGCTGTTGTATGGATGATTATCATTGCATTGGGATTCATTCCCACTCTAGGGTATTTTATTTATCCCTTTGTCTCAATCTCCTATCTCTCTCTCTCTTCATTGATGGTGTCTTTAATTCATACTTTCACTCTATTTTTATACTTTAAAAATTGTAACTAGTCATATAACCACTTAATGTGTGGTTGAGATTCATTTACAAAATCTAGGTCCATCATTTAATGCACCCTCATTTAATAATTAACTCACTTTAATTATTAAATAATTTTTAAGTGAGACCCATATAATAAAGTACAAAACATCATTTTATTTATATATAACTCAACTTTATACAAAATACATAAGGGACAAATTCTTATGTTCTCTTTATCACGCCACACCAAAACTATACAAAGGAACTTCAGAGTTAACTTTCCAACACTCCCTCTCAACAAGGAAGGTCACTAACACTATCTCCATCTCTTCCTCTTGCAATAGCTCCATTCTGCTATGGATCAATCTTAGAAATAGATTCTCTACTCCGTACTGAAACTATGAAGCCCGAGACTCGACTTGAGCCTCATCCAATTGCTCATATGTACCATCACTGGATTGGTTGAGCCTCTTTCCAGTATTCTAGATAGAGTCACTCTCCTCTTCAGAACCAAATCTATCAGATGCAACACCACCCTCATCCTCTGAATCTCATAGCGACCCTCCTGCTCCTGCTCCTAGTTGTACTATATGCCCTCTCAGTGTGGTTTATCCCATTATACTGAGAGGGGGGGGGGGAGGGGAATCAGTATTGACCCCTTTTCAATTAAAACACACAATAATCAACAATTAAGACAAATATTTTATCGTGGAAACCTCAAAGAGAAAACCACCAACACAAACTCATTAATAAGATGAAATTTACAAAATTATCTATCTGCTATTACAAAAAGGATGCACAACACACCCTAGGTTTTTCCTGCAACTATAGACTAGGATGCTGCAACACTCCTATGGTTTTTATGCCTGCTTCTACAGAAAAGGATGCTACGACACCTTGTTCTCCAGCTACGACTGGAAAGGAGGCTTCGACCCCCTGCAGACTTGTGGCCTTCCCTACCACCACCCTGCCACCCTAATCTGATTTTCTCAGACTTTTGGAATAGATGCAAACTATTCACTTTGGACTCTATCAAAATTACTGACAGAGACAATTAATTCTTTACATATTCGTTCATTTAAATACCATACACTTACTTCGTATCAACGCAACTCTTCATTGTTGAGCTCTTTTGTTTTGGAGCATGACTTTTTATTTACAAACACACCCAATCATCATCCAACTGCTTAATTTTCGCATCTTATTCAGTAATGTCAAGGTTTCATTCTTCCCATGGCTCAGAATTCGTTTCCGCAACCTTGTTTATCGTCATCTGGTGTTTCCACACTCTCCTTCTCCAGATACAATCTGGACCGCTGATCTTATATTCAAATATCTTCGGACCGTTGATCTACTCTACATATTTCTTCTTGAAATTGTATTCCCCCAACACAGTTTCCTCATCAATGAATCCCCAATATTGATCTTCTAGTTTGCGAGATGCAGGATGTCGACTATCCATTTTTTCCTTTCCACATGCTCCTTTTTGCAAGCTTCTTTTTGCATCGTCGATATACTTTAGCAGACCTGATCTCAGCCATCTGATCTTTCCATATTACGGGATATGGGATGTGGGATGCCCGACCAACTTTCCAAAGTTTCCTTCCCACAACTTTCTTTCTACATGTTCCTTTCTGCATCGTCGATCTGCTTTAGCAGAACTAATCTCAGCCATCTGATCTTTCCAGATTGTGGGATGCGGGATTCTCGACCAAATTTCCAAAGTTTCCTCCCCGCAACTTTCTTTCTGCATGCGGCTTGCGGGATGTGGGATGTGGGATGATTGACCAACTTTCCAAAGTTGCCTTCCTGCAAATTTTCCTCCGCAATCTTTCCAAATATCGGATCTTTGTGGCTTTCTCTACGACCGTCGATTTAATTTTTGGCGCGGATCCCATGAATCTTTGTAGATCTGTTATCGCCCTTACAGCTTTTGTCATGGATCTCTCCTGGATAGACAGATCTTCGTCTGTGGACTCAATCCCCACCGTCCATTTTGATCTTTTGTGGATTATACAAAAACCGATCCTCGTTCAACTTGATATAGGGTTATTCATTTGTCAGTCCTTGATTATTCTAGATACCTGCAACCTTCAGTCTACCACCATCTCCACTGGTTATTCCTTTGTCATTTGTGAACACTTTTGACATCAATGACAACTATATGCTCAACAATATTCCCCTTTGGCATTGATGGAAACCTCTAAAAATTCCCCCCCTTTGAGAACAATGACAAAGGAACTTTTATGTCTGACAGCTCCCCCTGTCAGCATTTATCCCCTTGAGATTGAGTTATCTCCTCTTAGTACTTTTGTAACAGAATTACTCTCATTTTCTATCTAAGATGCTCAAAGTCTTCCTTAGGTAGTGGTTTGGTGAAAATGTCAGGAATATGTTCTTTTGTGTCAATGTATTCTAATTTGACAGTTTTTTGAGATACCTGTTCTCTTAGATAATGATACTTGATTGGTATATGTTTTGTCTTTGAATACATGATAAGATTTTTAAACATATTTATAGCACTAGTGTTATCACATTTGATCACTGTTGGATGTTCATATTTTGCAAGTAGATATTCTAGGTTTTGTCTCATCCAAATAACTTGAGTGCAACATAAGGAGATGACAATATATTCTTCTTATGCTGTAGAGAGTGAAATAGAGGATTGTTTTTTACTTGACCATGATACTAAACAATTTCCAAAAAAAAATGCTGCTGATCCACTATTGCTTTTTCGATCGTCAACACTTCCTGCCCAATCTGCATCAGTAAACACCTTTAGGGTAAATTCTTGTCCTTTTGGATACCATAAACCATACTCCATAGTGCCTTTTAGATATTTGAAAATCCTTTTTACTGCGGTTACATGTGCTTCCTTACGAGCTGACTGGAATCTGGCTACCAATCCAACAACTTGCATCACATTTGGTCTTATGGCTGTTACATATAATAGACTGCCGATCATGGATATAAACATGGTATGATCTACTTCCAGAGATTCATCATCCTTACTTAACTTGAAACCGGTGACCATTCGAGTACCCACAGGTTTGGAATCTTCCATTTTAAACTTTTTCAACATATCTTTGATGTACTTAGTTTGAGAGATGAAAATTCCTTCATCCCTTTGGTAAACTTGCAATCCTAGAAAGGAATTTAATTCCCCCAACATTGATATTTCAAATTCTTTCTTCATTTCAGACGCAAAATCTACACTTAGGATTTGAAGATTTCTTCCAAATATGATATCATCCACATAGACAACAACATTGATCATGTTTTTATCTTCGATCTTTAGGTAAATATTACTTTTAGTGGCTCCTCTTTTAAAACCTTGTTGTTTCAAGTAGCTATCTAGTCTTGAAAGCCATGCTCTTGGAGCTTGTTTGAGACAATAGAGAACCTTTTTAAGTTTACATACATAGTCATTGTTCTCTGACAAGAGAAACCCTTCAGGTTGTTCAATGTATACTTCTTCTAGTTTTCCATTTAGGAATGCATATTTGACATCCATTTGATATAATTTGAAGTTTTTATGTCATGACAGTGCTAAAAGCATTCTGATTGCTTCAAGTCAAGCTACAGGAGCATAAGTTTATTCAAAATCAATACCTTCCACTTGGGCATACCCCTTACAAACCATCTTGCTTTGTTCCTTACTACTTGTCCATCTTGATTGAACTTGCTTTTAAAAATCCATTTGGTTCCTACAATGTTCTTATCTTTAGGTCTTGGGACAAGTTCCCAGGTCTCATTTTTCTCAATCTGGTCTAGTTCTTCATTCATGGCTTTGACCCATTCATCACTTTTGCTGGCTTCTGTAAAGTTTTTGGGTTTTACTATTGAGAGTAGGTCTTGTTCAACACTTGGTAGTTGTCTTCTTGTTTTAACTCCAGCATCTTTATCACCCATGATCTGTGATTCTTGATGATCCTTTTGTATCCTTTTAGATGGATTTTTAGTGTCAGGTCTAGGGAAGTCTTCTTCATATTCCTGTGTATCTTCCTCCTCTTTGTCTTTTTCTTTGATATGAGTGCTCTTGTCCTTTTGCAATTCTTTTATCTTGTCATCACATGTATTAATATTGTCAGGATCTTTGTTTGTCCTTGGTTTTACATCATCTACTTTTACATCTGCACTTTCTACAATTTTATGTAACCTTTTATTGAAACATCTATATTCCTTTTTGGTGGATGAATATCCTAGAAACATCCCTTCATCAGTCCTAGAGTCAAACTTTCCAAGGTCATCCTCATTTCTTTTGATGTAACAACTACTGCCAAACACTTTAAAATATTTGACTGAGGCTGGTCTTCCATACCATAATTCATAGGCGGTCTTATCCTTTTTCACTCTAAGTTGCCCTCTGTTAAGTATGTAAACAACTATGTATACAACTTCTCTCCAAAAATAATATGATAGTTTTTCTTCATTAAGCATTATTCTAACAGCTTCTTGGATTGTTTTGTTTTTCCTTTCAACAGCCCTATTCTGCTGAGGAGTTTTTGTAGCTGAAAATTGTCTTTTTACTCCATTACTCTCACGGAACTCATTGAATTCATTGGAAGTAAATTCTCCCCCATTATTTGATCTAAGACATTTGATTTTCATACTTGATTCATATTCATCCATTGCGTTGAAGATTTTAAATTTTTCAAAAGCTTCTGATTTTTCTTTGAGGAATTCCACCCAGGTCATCCTTGTGTAATAATCTATGAGAAACATGAAATAGTGATCTCCTTGCAAACTTTTAGTTGTTCGGCTACACAGGGTACTCCCAAAAGACTGAACACCTTAAGCAACCGCTTCACACATATAGATCATAGATCAACACACTGATGTTTGTCATGTGGTTGAAACCCTCAAGAGGGAAACAGTCCATGGCCTAGCCAAATAGCTACTTGGAGCAATTTATTATGCAAAAGAAAGAAAGTTACATGAGCTTCTCATAATCGATCAACTAGCCAAGGACCCTCTATGCTCTTTAAATAGAGATCATAGACCGATCGAGTGTTAAGCCACGAATCAATGGTAGGTATGATCTAAGAGAAGTTGAACCGTTGGATCACTCTATGTCTAAAACATATTGTGACCGTTGGATTAGAATATTTACAAATGCATACTAATGCATACTAAAGAAACACACTTTTACTTAACGGATATATTACACAAGTTGATCTTAACTAACTCCTAAGTGTCTAAATATCCTAACATTCCCCCTTAAGAACAACTTGGGATAGGATTGAAGGATTTACAAAAATGACACTATTAGGAGAAGGAAGGAGGCATTAGAGCCTATCCCCCCTTAAGGACACATTCCCGAAATCCTAACATAGAGCAAAGTTTAGAAAACTTCGCTTCTGTAAGAGACTTGGTGAAGATATCTGCAACTTGATCATCTGTAGGGAAATAGAGCACTTCAATAACATGATCATGAACAAGATTTCTGATGAAGTGCATGTGTAGCTCAATGTGTTATTGCAATGATGTAGAACTGGATCTTTGGCAAGCTTGATGGCACTTTTATTGTTGCACCAAAGTGGAGTAGGCTGCTGCTGCTCGAATCCAAACTCTGAAAGGATCTGTCGAAGCGATAAAGCTTCCTAACTGGCATTAACTGCGGCTTGATATTGTGCTTCTGCTGAAGAAAGAGCAAGAGCTTGTTGTTTCTTACAAGCCCAAGTGACAGGTCCAGATCCCAGACTGAAAACATAACCTGCAGTAGACTTTCGATCATCAGGATCGTCGGCCCAATTTGAATCAATGAAACCAACCAACAAAGGTTTCCCCCCTGTACTGTAATGAATCCCAAAATGAATTGTACCTCAAATATATCTAAGTATTCTTTCTGTTGTTTTCCAGTGACTTTCATGACGAGTTTGCATATAACGGGAAACACGATCAACGACAAAGGAAAGGTCAGGAAGGGAATGAGTCAAGTATAAAATACTACCAACAAGCTGACAATACAAGGTGGCATCTACTTCAGGCAAAGTACAAATGGCAGAAAGTTTGACTCCAGACTCAAACGAAGAAGGGGTTGGTTTGCAATCTTCCATGTGGAAGCGACGAAGAAGGTCACAAGCATAGTTAGACTGGGAAAGAAAGATTCCTTCTTTGGTTTGCAAGACTTAAAGACTAAGAAAATAATGCAAATGTCGTAAGTCTGACATTTCAAAATTTTGCTTAAGACTGGATTTCACATGGGTTATAAGTTTAGGGTCACTACCAGTAAGGATAATATCGTCAACATAAAGAAAAAGTATGATGAGATGGTTTTCTACTTTCTTGGTATAGACATTGGGGTCAGAATGGCATCTAGAAAAACCATTGTCAAGGAGAAAGCTATCCATTTTGGCATACCAAGCTCTAGGAGCTTGCTTAAGGCCATATAAGCATTTCTTAAGGAGAAAAACAAGGCTAGAGTTATTCTAAACATATCCAGGAGGTTGTTCCATGTAAATTTCCTCATGTAAATCACCATGTAAGAAGGCAGACTTGACATCCATTTGATGGAATTCCCAGTTATGTAAGGCTGCAAGGGAAAGAACAAGATGGATGGAGTTCATTTTTTCTACAGGGGAAAAGGTTTCATTGTAGTCAATCCCTTCAAATTGGGAAAAACCTTTGGCAACTAACCTTGTATTAAGTCTTTGAACACTTTGATTTGATGCATACTTAGTTTTGTAGACCCATTTACATCTGACAAGTTTTCTTCCTTTTGGAAGAGGAACAAAATCCCAAGTATCGTTCGCCATTAAGGAACGATATTCTTCATCCATAACTACATCCCAATCTGGATTTCCTGAAGCTTCTGCAAATTTTTTTGGATCATGATTCTCAAAAACTTGAGCCAAAAGAGAAGAGGCTCGCTGAAACTGAGAACATGTTCGACGTTGATCTCTAGGATCACCGGCAAGATCACCAGTTGCTTCACATGTTGAACGGACCCATCGAGGAAGTATTGGTGCTGGTGCAATTGGAGGAACATGAGTAGGCAGAGGTGGATTTTCATCCTCACTGTCATCATCAGAAACTGGAGTTGGAAACATGTCAAGGAAGCTAGAAGAAGAATAAGAAGAAGGCACAATCACCGAATCAGGCTCGCAGGCCAAATATGGCACACCCGCCAAGTTAGGCTCGCAGGCCAAGAGATTTTCATCAAATTTAACATCTCTTATAATGATTATATCATGAGAATGTGGTTGAAGAAGTCTATAACCTTTTACATCTTCAGAATATCCAACAAATATGCACTTTTCACTTTTAGGCTGCAATGCTTTCTATTTTTCATCCGGAATGTGAGCCCATGCTTCACAACCAAACACATGAAAGGGACTTACATCTAGTTTAATTTTAATCCATGCTTCTTTCGGTGTTATACCTTGTAAAAATTTAGTGGGTGTGCAATTAACTATGTAATTTAACTATGTAATTTGCACAATTTATGGCCTCAGCCCAATATTGAAGACTTAGTCCTTTAGAATGGATCATACAATTAGCCATTTCTTTTAAAGTGCGGTTCTTCCGTTCAGCTACACCATTTTGTTGCGATGTATATGGAACAGTGTGCTATTGTTGAATTCCTTGTTCAGTGCAAAAAGTAGTGAACTTGTTGTTAACATATTCTCCTCCATTGTCAGATCATAACTTAATAATTTGATGATCAAATTGTTTTTCAATGAGGGCTTTGTAGGCCAAGAACATGTTAAATACTTCGCTCTTAAGTTTTAGGAAGTAAACCCAAGTGCGTCTAGAGTAGTCATCAATGAAGGTTAAGAAATATTTGAAACCAGAAAAGGAAGCAGATGGAAGAGGACCACACAAGTCACTACGCACAAGCTCCAAGGGAACCGAGGTGTGCTAAGAGGAACGTTTGTCAAAACTATCTCGATGATGTTTTTTGAGTACACAACCGGAACAAACACCATCTTTGCAAGATACCAGCGAAAGACCAGTCACCATATTGTCTTTACATAGTTGTTGCAATGAGCGATAATTTAAGTGACCAAATCGCTCATGCCAAAGTTTGTTCAAGTTATCACTATGAGCAACAAAAATTGAAGAAAAAGGTGATGACCCAAAGTTGTTAAATTTGTACAACCTGGTAATATCATCAACAATTCCAGTAGTAAGGATATTTTGAGGATTTTTAAAATCCTTGATTACAACTTGGTGAGGTGTAAACGTCACAGTTTTACCTTCACTTGAATGAGTAATTTGATAGACTGATAACAAATTGCAAGAAATTTTTGGAACACATAGTACATCACTAAAATGACCATTTTCTACCGAAACTATTCCAGATCCTACAACACTTCGAGATCTATCATCACCAACAAATATTTATTTGGTGTTACATTCATGCATAATAGAATAGATGGCTTTATCCTTAGCCATATGATAATATGCTCCAGAATCAATGAGCCATTCAATTGATGTAGAAGAAGAAGATGCAGTATAAGAGTAACCAGAAGCACAAAGTGCATGTCCATGAGAGGTAGATTCTGAAGATGAATCTAGGTTTATGTGGTGCTTCTTCATTGGTGCTTCCAAGGATGCCATCTTCTTAAAACACTTAGATTCATTATGATTTTTTTTTCCCACAAAAATTGCAATGACACTCGGTCTTCTTTCCTTTTTGCTTGGATCCTTTGTCATTTTTTAAAGAGGGAGCTGACTGAGAGGGTTTGGGACCCTTGTTGTTTGGCTTATTATTGTGAAAATTCTGTTTCTTGGGAGGCTTGGACTTTTCTTTCTGTTGGGACAATAAGGCTTTCCCAGATGTATCTACATTGTTAATTATTACAAGATGAATGAGCTTATCTTGCTCTCTAATTAAGGAATCACAAAAGGATTCAAGGCTAGGCTCTTGATAGCTAGCTGCAGTCAAGGATTATTTCATGGAGTAGAATGTAGATACAAAAACGGAATATGTAGGTCCAAGTTTTGAAAGAATATGATAAATACATTGTTTGTCTTCTTTCTTAATCTTGCATTCTGCACATAATAGTCTAAGAGTTTTATACTTATATAAATAGTCTTGAATGCATGAAAAATAATTTGGATTCAAGGAAAGCAACTCATTCTCAAGTTGATGCCCCCGAATTTCATTGTGTTTACCAAACACAAATTCCAACTTTTCCCAAGCGAGATTAGGTTCATCAATTCCAGATATGTGGAATCCCAAATCAGTAGATATTGACATTCCAATCAATCCACGAGCTTCATCACATCTATTTTTCCATTTAATTTTCTTATCATCATCAGTGGGTTTTGTTTCTTTCCCTGAGGTTATCTTGAAAAGTCCCCTACTTCGCAGAACATCCTCCATACAAGATTTCCATGAGAAATAGTTAGAACTTGTAAGTATAATATCATAAGGGGAGGCCATACTATAAAATCATGGTTGAAAGAATAGAAACTAACTGTCTGGATGCAAAGAGTTCGAAAAAATATGCGGTTTTAAAAAAAATGGCACTTAAAACTGATTCTGGATGATGAAGTTATGCTTGATCAAAGAAAATGTTGAAGATGTCCCCAATAGTGACGTGGCAGATATTAACTTGACCAACTAAAAAAAAAGAATCCCCCTCTTCCCAAGATCAACCTTTGACAATAACTTTTACAATAAAGTTGCTTTGAAGTGAATCACTTTTGTAAAATAAGTGATGTTCACTTTTACAATAATGTGACTTTTAAGTAGTGCGACAATAAATTAAAAGACTTAAGTGACTCACTTTTATTTTATTTTATTTATGTGAGATGCACTTTTACAATAAAATAACTTGAAAATAGAGATTGCATGCACTAAAAAGTAGCTTAATAAGACTTGAACTCAAGACCTATTAAGTAATAAAGCAACTTTGGACCAAGTGAGCTAAGTTTAAAATGTACGTAAAATAATGGAAAGAGGAAGGGTTTTTTTTTTTTTTACTCTTCTCTCTCGTTCTCCGTGCTTGCTTTCTTTTCCTGCAAATTACAAAAAAACGAAAAACAAAAAAAAAAAACTTTTTCCACACAATGGGGTTAGATCTTGGTTAGCTTACCTAGAAAGTCTACGTTTTCAAGTTTTCTCGTTGTTTCTGATTTGCCATGATCGCACAAGGTGCATGGAAAAGAGCATATGTAGCCGAGAAGACAAGAAAAAAAAACTTTCCCTTACTGTTTCTGATTCACCGCGATCGCGCAAGGTGCACCACAAAGAGCATACGCAGTCAGGGAAGGCAACAATCTGAGACTAAAACAGAAAATATCTAATTACAAACTGATAAAATATGAGAGATTGAAAAAAAACAAATCCGTCACTGTAACATTATACCTTCAGATTTGCCTAAATGGGTGTTTTTGGAGCAAACGGAAATGGTTTTCGATGAAATGAAGACTGTTTTCAAATGGAAACAGTGCTCCAGACACAATGGAATAGCTCCCATAGGTCACAAATGCACAGAAAATATAGAACCAAAAACCCTTTCAAAGTTTTGACAACACCGGTTCCAGATCTTGATCAAAACCGAAAGTGGGTCTTCATAAAAGCTCCGATACCATGTTCGGGTACACAAGGTACTCCCAAAAGACCGAACACCTTGAGTAACTACTTCACACAAATAGATCACAGATCAACACACTGATGTTTGTCATGTGGTTAAAACCCTCAAGAGGGAAACAGTCCACGGCCCCAGCCAAATAGCTACTTGGAGCAATTTATTATGCAAAAGAAACAAAGTTACACGAGCTTCTCATAATCGATCAACTAGCCAAGGACCCTCTATGCTCTTTAAATAGAGATCATAGACCAAGCGGGTGTTAATCCATGGATCAATGGTGGGTATGATCTAAGAGAAGTTGAACCGTCAGATCACTCTATGTCTAGAACATATCGTGATCATCAGATTAGAATATTTACAAATGCATACTAATGCATACTAAAGAAACACACTTTTACCTAATGGATATATTATACAAGTTGATCTTAACTAACTCCTAAGTGTCTAAATATCCTAACATTAGTTATAGTTTGTCCACAAAGATATGTGTGTATTATTTCCATAGGGTGTGAGGTCATATGTTCTTTCATTTTAAAACTGGCTCTGGTTTGCTTCCCATGATGATAGTGTCTACATACAGAGTTTGGAGGAACTACAATTTTTGGTAGATCTCTTACAGATTCCTTTGTACTTATTTTGGAAATATTGTCAAAACTGAAATGTCCCAACCATCTGTGCCATAAGCAACTTTGATCTACCATACTTAAGTAGCTTTGGTTTTCATTTTCCAAGATGTATACATTGTTTAGATTTCTCATAGCAATACCAACGACCTTTCTTGATTTCACATTTTTTTGAGTCAAAGATACAAAAGTGTCCTTGGTCACATGTTTGACTTACACTGAGAAGATTTGGCTTGAGGTTTTCAACCAGAAAACATTTTCTGCTTTGATCTTGCTGTTGACAACAGTTATTCCTTTCCCGATTATTTTGGAAGACATACTGTCTCCAAAAGTGACTTTTCCCTTATTATCCTTTAGTGTTATGAATTTTCTTGAGTCATTGGTCATATGTTTTGAACAACCACTATATAAGTGCCATAAGTTTTGGCTTTCGGTTGCACATAAAGCAATCATGGAACTTTCCATCTCTTCCTTCTCTTTCCAATGCTTCTTTTGTTTGGTGTTCTGAGGTTTGATTTCAACAATATTCCTTGTATGCGTCTTCTGTTTCCAATCTCTTGCAATATGTCCTTGGTTATTACATTTATAAAATTTTATGTCATATTTTTGAAGTAATGTAAAAATATTCTTATTTCCTTTCGACTCATTACTTGATGACTTCTTCTTGAATTTAGAAACCTTTCTTTCAATTCTACAATTTAAGGCTTTATGACCAAAATTATTACAAGCAAAGCAATGAACTAAAAAGATATGTAGATATTTATTTGGTCTCTTGGGTGCTATATTATTTCTATTTTTATCTTGAGAAATTAAGCCATCTTTCTTGCTTCTTTCCTTTTTAGCTGGAGTCTTTAGTACTTCAGCATAGAATTTCTTACCTCCCTCTTGATTTGTGACATGAAAAATCTCTGGCTTCTTTTATTTAACGAACCCCAAACCAGACCTATCACCTGATGGTATTTGGATACTTAGAATGTCATCTAGAATCCTTGAGCTATTCTCAAACTCTAATTTGATAGATCCTTCATCAAGCTTTCTCTTGAATTGGATGATTTCTTTTCCAAGCTTTTCAGACTCCTGTATTCTTCTTTTGAGCTGTAGGTTTAGTTCCTCCTCAGCCTTTTCAGAATCTAGGAGTTGAGCTTCCAACTGACTGATGAGAATATTTGAATGTGTATTTTTTTTTCTACATTTCTCAAGTTTGTCAAGGGCGCTAACAAGTTAAGCTCTTAGGTCTACTTCTCCTTCCATATCTGAGTCACTATTTGAGGCTTGAGTATCTAGTCCCATGAATAAAACTTCAGTTTCTTCCACTTCACTTCCATCAAAATATTCACTGTCTTCCATGGTGTAAAGAATTTTCTTTTTCCCATGGTGTTTTTTCTTGTTTCTTGATTTACCCATTTTGAACTTCAAAGTTTCGTTTTCTTCATTCTCATCTTGTTTTGTGTAGGTGCATTTAGAGGGAAAATGTCCAATCCTTCCACAAATAAAACACTTTAAGGGTAACTTCCCTTTTTTATTTTCCGGTTCCTCTCTCAATTTTATTAATGAAAAAGGCTTCGTCATCATTTGGGTTTTCTGATTGATTTTTTGAGGAGGATTTAAAAGATACTTCTTTTCTTGAAGATCCATTTTGTTCCATTCTCATCTCATAAGCAATGAGTATTCCGTGTAGCTCATCTATTGTTACCTTTTTAATATCATCTCGTTCTTCTAAGGTGGACACCTTTTGATCATATCTCATTGGTAATGTTCTTAGTACATTTCTTACCACTTCCTTCTCTTTTAATTTTCCTCCAAGGCCTTTGATCGCCTTAACAACTTCATCTACACGAAGAAGGTATTCATCAATATTCTCTTTTTTTTTTCATTTTAAGACTTTCTATTTGACCTTTATATGTTTGGAGTTTAGATTTGTTGACCTTAGATTCTCCTTCATAGATAATTTTCAACTTGTCCCATGCTTGTTTGGCATATGTGCATTGCATCGCTTTAGTGAATACCGAGTATGTTAAACCACTTAAGATTGCATTTAAGGCTTTGGAATTACCTTAATATTCACCTAGTTCAAATGTGTATGTAGGGTATTGGTTACCTATTTTATGATCTTGTTGGCTTGCTGCCCAAAGCTGCCATCCCAGGGACATCAGATGAAACCTCATCCTTACACTCCAGTAATCATAATTTTCTCCGGTAAATAGTGGAGGTTTGTTAGTGGTCAAAGCTTCTTGTTGATCCATTGTGATTTTTGGATGGGATCTTCCTTCTAGTGCTTAAACTGTTGTGAAGGAACCTGCTCTAATACCAATTATTGGTTTATCCCACAATAATGAGAGCATGGGGGGGGTGAATCAGTATTGACCCTTTTTCAATTAAAACACGCAATAATCAACAATTAAGACATAGATTTTATCGTGGAAAACTCAAAGAGAAAACCACCAACACAAAATCATTAATAAGATGAATTTTACAAAATTGTTTATTTGCTACTACAGAAAGGATGCAAAGCACACCCTAGGTTTTTCCTGCAACTATAGACTAGGATGCTGCAACACCCCTATGGTTTTTCTTCCTGCTTCTATAGACAAGAATGCTACGACACCCTATTCTCTAGCTATGACTGGAAAGGAGGGTTCGACCCCCTGCAGACATGTGGCCTGCCCTAGCACCATCCTGCCATCTAATCTGATTTTTTCATAATTTTGGAATTGATGTAAACTATTCACTTTGGAGTCTATCAAACTTACTGACAGAGACAATTAATTCTTTACATATTCATTCATTTAAATACCCTATACTTACTTCGTATCAATGAAATTCTTCATTGCCGCACTCTTTTGTTTTGGATCATGACTGTTTATTTACAGACACACCCAATCATCATCCAACCACTCAATCGTCGCATATTATTCACCAATGGAAACATTTGTTCTTCCCACGACTCAAAATTCATTTCCACATCCCTGTTTATCGTTGTCTGGTGTTTTCGCACTCTCCATATCTAGATACAATCCAGACGATTGATTTTATATTCAAATCTATTTGGACCATTGATCTACTCTACAGATTTATTCTTGAAATATTATTTCCCCAACCGTGGTTTCCTCATCATGAATCCTCACTGTTGATCTTCGTCAGGAATTATCCAAATCGTTGATCTTCCATTTTGCGGGATGTGGAATGCCGACTGTCCGCTTTTTCCTTTCTGCAAACTCATTTCTGCATGCTCCTTTCCACAAGGACATTTTCGCATCGTCGAGTTGCTTTAGCAGAACTAATCTTAGCTGTATGATCTTTCAAGATTACAGGATACGGGATGCCCGACCAACTTTCCAAAGTTTCCTCACTGCAACTTTCTTTCTACATATTCCTTTCTACACTGTCGATCTGCTTTAGTAGAACTAATCTCAGTCATCCGATCTTTTCATATTATGGGATGTGGGATGCAGGATGCTCGACCAAATTTCCAAAGTTTCCTCCTTGCAACTTTGTTTCTGCATGTGGGATGAGGGATGCATAATGCATGACCAAATTTCCAAAGTTTCCTCCCCGTAACTTTTCCTTCACAATCTTTCCAACCATCGGATCTTTGCGGCCTTCTCTACGACCATTGATTTACTTTTTGGTGTAGATCTCATGAATCTTTGTAGATATGTTATTTCCCTTGCAACTTTCATCACGGATCTCTCCTGGATCGTCAGATCTTCGTCTGCGGACTCAATCACCACTTTCCATTTTGATCTTTTGCGGATTATACAAAAATTGATCCTCATTCAACTTGCTATAGGGTTATTCATTTATAATTCCTTTGTTATTATGGATACCTACAACCTTCAGTCTGCCACCATGTCCACTGGTTATTCCTTTGTCTTTTGTGAACACTTTTGACATCAATGAAAACTATATGCTCAACACTCAGAACAAAGAGTATGTCCCTACGATCTCCCAATAAAATAGTGGTCCCAAATGCCTCATCTCTCTGGTATAGGAAGACATGTTCAGACCTAACCATCATTCCATAGCCTTCATCCTCAAAGGATGATACTGAGAGTTTGCTGACTCTCATCCCAGGTACAAACAACACCCCGTGTATTTCCAGAAACTCACCAAGGTCTAGTTGGAACCTGATTATTCCAACCCCTCGTATCGTTATATGAGGACTATCAATATCTGTTTGGATGAAATGTCGTGGACCCAACATTGTGATCATCTGAAAGAATTCATAGAATCCAGTCATATGTCTGGTTGCACCACTATAAACAAACCATACATTCTGAAAAGTTGAACTCCCTACACTGGAATCAATTGAGACAAGAGAAAACTCTTGCTCAAATTTCATGGAATAATATTCTACTACTGCAGAAGCCACCATATCTGTTTTAGTCTTATCTTTCACATTATTTTTCTCAGGACACTTTGAGGAATAGTGTCCCATATTCCCACAATGGTAGCACCTGATCTGACTGATGTATTTCTTCTTCTTGTTTGTTTTTTGTGCAAGAGCTACATTATGCTCCACGTCTTTGTTGACTTGACAACCTAGAGTTCCCTCACGAATTTCCTCTTGGCTAAAATCATCCCAAATCTTGGACCAGTACAAAAAATTCTCTCTACCAACAATACACTTGACAAAAACTTTCCATTTCTTGGTGAAACCCTTCAGGGCTATCCTCACCAATTCTGAATCTAAGACAGTTTCTCTTACTACTGTTAACTCATCTTTGACTTGAGCCACTCGAGTTTGGTAAGAGGTTACACTTTCATCTTTGTTCATATTCACATTGTGCAACTTGTACTTCAGTGCCATCTTGTGGTTATTTTTCTTCCCTTTGAACAACTGGTTCAGGGTATCCCACATGTCATTAGCAGTCTTTTTCTCTGCCAAATATGGAATAAGATGATCTTTTACCCCATCTAGGATCACTCTCTGGGATCTGAATTCTAAGGCTTCTCATTCTTCTAAATCATACTTCTCAACAGGCTTCATCGTTTTGGTGTTGGAAAAGTTCCATATATTCCATTCTTTGAGCACTGCAGTTATTCTAACTTTCCAAGGTAGATAGTTGGATATGCCATTCAACCTATCATCATACCTAATGCTCATCATTTGGAAAATAACTCAGAGCAAATCTTTAAACTCGAAAGACAACACAACGCTTCTGTGATACACAATTTTGAATAATACTTCAACCTCGCTCTGATACCATGAATAAATTCAATGACATTAATATGGAATTTTTCATTTACATATTATATCAAACACTTGAGTAACTAGGGTTTATGATTAAAAAATTTTCTTCTTAAATTTGAAATATAAACCACCATAATAAAAAACTTCTCTATACGAAGCAATCATTCACACATGAATACATATAAATTTTGGTCAAAGACCAGACAAAACCCCAACTCCTAGAGAAATCCTTAGAAAGAGAAAAATATCATTAAAGGAGAATTCTCAGAAAATTTTCTAACAACACATCAAATTATCATAGAGTAAATTTCAACTCAAAATGGGCCTTTCAACCCTAATTGAAATTCCATGTCATCATGTGTTAGCTAATGAAATTGCTTTAAAATCCAAATACTGTATAGGTATTAAACAAATTTTTAATTTAAATTTGGGGATATGTGAATGTTTTTAATAATATAATTTGTCCACCCGTTGCCCAAGCTGTCTGAAATTATCTTAGATATTGAATACGAAATTAATATTCTAACTGATTTTAGGTAATACTTCTCCCATATATAATATATAATAGTAAACATAATTAATATCATAACTAATATATAATAATATTACTCGGTCCAATAATTTTAACTCAGTTCAAAAGTATTACTCGGTCCAAAAATATTAACGTGTCCAATAACTTTAACTCGGTTAAAAAATATTACTTAGTCAAATACCCATCCATGTTTTAGGTAATACATGACCAATATATAGTATATAATAATAGTAATTAATATTATAACTAATATATAATAATAATAGTAATTAATATTATAACTAATATATAATAATAATAATAAATTATAATAAATAATTTTATAATAACCGTAAAACATTCACTCAAATAACTTTTAACTAATATCATAACTAATATACCCATCCATATTTTAGGTAATATGTGACCAATAAATAATATAAAATAGTAATAGTAATTAATATTATAACTAAAATAAAATAATATTATATTATAATTAATATTTTATAATAACCACCAAAAGTTGCGTCTAATAACTTTTAACTAATATATAATATGTATTTAATTTATAATAGTAACTAATATCATAACTAATATATCCATCCATCTTTTAGGTTATCCTTAATCAATATATAATATATAATAGTAATAATAATTAATATTATCTAATATTTCATAATAACCACTAAAAGTTGGGTTTAAACACTTTTAACTAATATACACATCCATCCTTTATATAATACATGACCAATATATAAGAGTAATATTAATTAATTTTATAACTAATATATAATAATAATATATTATAATTAATATTTTATAATAAGGGTAAAAGGTTGAGTCCAATAAATTTTAACTAATATCATAACTAATATTAATATATAATACTATATACCATGAAAAGTTGGGTCAAATAACTTTTAAGATGGAATTGTGTATTAATGTTTTGGGTGAAAACACTACATAAAACTTTATTCTCATAAATTGATTTTATTATAAAATATGTATTTAAGGTAGCTTTGATAAAAGTGAAATAAACTTGGGAAGCTTCAATAAAAGTGAAATAGTATAAAAAATTGCCTACATGACGTTTTTTTTATCATTTTCCTTAGGAGGCCCATTTTTCATCCTGATTTCCTCTAATAAGTTCTTCCAACCCTCATAGGAAAAAAATCCAAAATGAACCTGTTGAGGCCTGGAAAATCGCAGGTAACAATAGTTAGGGATTCTCCCCAGTAAACGTTCCCAACTAGCCCGTTACTGTTTGGTATGGGGAATCCGTCTGGTTTACGGTTTGACTACCGTAGGTCAAGTAACAAAAATAAAGGGTTTTACCGGTTATGGCCCGGTCCACCATGTATGTTTTTAGTTTTTTGTATTTAAGTATGAGATGCAAGTGCCTATCTAAAAAATGCAGATTGATAGAGAATACGAGGAGCGGTCACAATGTGATGCGCAAGTTCTTACCTCTCGTATTAACTCTCTCGCATCTAAACCACACACAGCAAGAAAAGACTAAAACTAACTATCTAACCTATCCCTAGGGAGCAAGATTATCATTCATCAATGAGTAATGTATTTTGTGCATGCATTAAGAAAAATCACAGATAGCTGTTGCTTATTTCAAAACACATGAACATTTATAGATATACAAACAACCAAATAGCTAATTGTTTATGAACAACATTCATTACTCACAGTGAAAATTTCATAGAATAAACTAGAGCACATTCATAACAAGAACATAGGTTCAAAGAGTTAGAATGATCTCTAGTTAATGGATAACAACTGAAAATGAAATAGGTCACCTTCAACAAATCCATAGCACAACATTTGAAATCTTCCACGAAGCTCTCTCCAACAGGAAACTTGTAATTTGTTGTTTGCAAAAGGAAATAGTTATTCTTACAACATACTCTCACAAATCTATCTGGGAAAAAGTCCATGACTCTATCTAAATCTCATATACTTATACTAAAAGCAAAACTCTTGGGCTGCCCCTCGGTGACCTTTGGGCTTCCCCAAACTGTTCAGTCCCATGATTTTGTCTTTTAGTGAGTGCTCATGATTTATATAATATGTTACATTTCAGATTAAGATTTTAAGAGCACTTTATAGAAAGGGACCAGCTTAGTAGCTGATTAACTTTTCCCAAGCCTGGGCCTCTGCTGCTATCGATCTGTTTGAGAGCTCAGACCCTTACTTTCTTCTCCTCTTTCTTCATATTTGCTTCTTCATTTTCTTTCTCTTCCTTTCTTGCTGCCTCCTTTCTTTTGCTTTGTTTTCTAGACATATCTTCTCTACAGCAGCAATTACCCTGTCATGAACAACCAATTCTTAGATCACTTAGCGTTTGAAAAATTAATGCAAACTGTATTAAAACATACATCTTGTAAAGTGAACTATCAAAAATATTAATGCATGAAGAGAAAAAATGATAATGCAATGAACATCCTGCCCTTTCGTATCTTGAACTTCGCTAAATCCACTATCCAAACTAAAATCGCAAGCCTGAAAAACAAACTCTTTACTCAATCTAGGCTGCCTATGGACCAATTCGACATCCTCCGATGAAAGCATGAGAGCTGACAAAAGTAACCACGATCGAAAAATAGGGTAAAAGCACACAAGAAAGGAGGGAAAACCCTCACTGGCGAGAAAAATACTAAGTAGTTGGATGGTTAGTGCACTAAGGAGCTGCAATGGCGGATAACATAAGGACTACGGCTTTCGCGACAAAAGGACATCATCGACTATCGGAAGAATGAGGAACTAGCTAGAAATGCATCGACAAATAAATCAACTAAAAATCAGAAAGATAGTGCAAACAATCGCCTCAACAGCAGATGCCAAACTGACTACGGACCCCACAAATCATGAAACCGTCAACGATCGGAACAACTAAAGATCATGCATCGGCAAAGCAAAGGGCTAGTCCTTTGATTAAATGTAAAAAATAGTTTTGAATAGAGAAAAGAAAATAAATCATTTTAAACACAAAAACTCACGGAATCGACGAAGATATGGGCTTCCGTTGGGGTGCTTGCAATCTACCATCTGAAATGGTGGCAACGCAAAGGATTAATGGTCCGATCATGAGAAAATAGATTACGTCGATAGTCAAAAGTTTTGAAAAAATAAACAAAGGAGATAAAAAGCATCGGTGAAAAACATGGCTGTCCATAGGGACATTTGTAATTTACCTTCCGCAACGATGGTTGCGTAAAGAACTACTGCCCTGATTCATTGTTCAAACGACCTCCGACAATGATAAAGGAAATCAATCCATAAGTCAAAAACTTCAAACTTCACAGTCAAAAGCATTTGTAGACAAAAAATAATCTTTCATCTTCTGAAAGTGGTAAACAATTGAACTCAATACAAACTCAGGAAAAATCCAAAAATTGTAGCAAAGGAACAACCGAGTTCAGGGAACCAATAAAACCAGGCAAGATAAAATCAACAAGGAGGGTCTAAAATTTTAAAAATTTGGGAAGAAAGTTGCAGCTGCAACAATTGGCTAGTATCTGGTGAACCCAGATTTCTGGAAAACTTCTTCTTTGAGCAACAGACTGTTTTGACAATAAATACCAACATGCTGAATTCCTCTAGATGTCTGGATTTCCCAAATGAGAAATGTATGTACTTTAATCATTGATGTCAGTCCAATTTAGGGATCATGGGAACAAAGATTTAAAAATCTAGATAACTCTTTTGAGGCCAGGAATATGAATTTCATTTTTTACCTCTGTGTTAGGGTAGTTTCCAGCTTGGACACCACATGATTATAACATATGGTAAACATAAATATTCATTTGTTCCTCATTCCCATGCCATTTTTCACCTTTTGTGCTTTTAGACCTTTTTGTCCTTTTTGAGTCCTCCTGCATGCCTTTCTTTCTGAATTTTTATTCAGGCTCCTCTATCCATAGTGTCCTTTTGTGTGAGAGATGTATTTAATTTTCTGCTCACAGATGGAGAAGAACTTTGGCAATTTTGTACTCATATGATTTAGTAATTTGTTTTGATACATATTGATTTCTCAGGAGATTCTTGACTCTTATCTGCCTTTTGGCTTTCAATTCTTGGCATGGGATTATTTATATAATATACTGTTTACCTTGCTTCCTTTCCATGGGTCCTTTGCTGTCACCCCCTAAGACATTTTTTAAATGTGAGATGAATGGAGCCTCGAAATAGTATTCTAGACCTTTTGGTCATGAGTTATTTTACAAGGATTAAATAGGACTTCAATGTGTTCATAGCCATTTAGGAAAACTGCTAAACTAAAATAAATTCTTTCAGATAAAACAAAAGCACACAGTCTTATAGTCAAGGATTTTAGTTAATCCAGAATTCTGATGCTATCCATGCAACCAAAAGTTTGCTTCTTTTATTTAAATCCATCAAAATATAAAAAACAACAGAAATAAGATAAATAAAAAATAAACAACTAAATCAATTTATTTATGTACAAAACAAAAACAAAAATAAGGAAAAATAAGGTTTGAGAACTAAACCATTAATTGGTAAGTTCTCTTCCCACCCCTGTAAATCTTGCAATTTGTTGGTTGAGGGGCCAATTTTTGTTGCAATATGAAAATGGCCTACCCATAATTGTTGAAACTTCATGTGTTTCCCCTTTTCATCATGCGGGTGATCCCACTTAAGAACCAGGTCTCCCACTTCAAATTCTTTTTTTCCAGATTTATGTTTATCAAACCACCGTTTCACTACTTCTTGTTGATGCTTAAAATGTTCTTTGGACCTGGATCTAGACTCTTTCACCTTCAAAATATTATAGATTCTAATTTGTAGGATTTCGTTATCTGTGCCTCTAGACTCTTGGGCTATTATGGAAGATGGTAGCATAATGTTAGGAGGAAGGATAGCTTCTTTTCCATAAACAAGGGTATATGGTGACACACCTAAGTGACCTTATCATCCCAAAGAGCATTCAGTAATGCTAAATGCCAACTTCTCTAGTTTTCTATCACAGTCTTTTTTAAGATCCTAATCAGATTCTTGTTTGTAGATTTTGCCAAACCATTCCCTTGTGGGTAGTAGTTTGCAGAATAGTGAAACTTAATTCCTCTTTCATGAGCAAAATAAGTTAATATAATAGAAGAAAAATAAGTAGCATTATCGAAAACCAGGGAAATTGGAACCCCAAACCTGGTCATAATATGATCTTGCAAGAAATCCATGACCGCATCTTCATTCAGTTTATGTAACGGAATTGCCTCGACCCATCTAGTGAAGTAGTCAGTTGCCGTCAAAATATATTTGTGTTGCAAGGAAGAATTTGGTTTTATCTCGCCAATGATATCAATCCCCCATTGCTCAAATGGTTCTGTTATCATCACAGGCTTCAATGGTTTTGCTTCTTTGGCTTGTCTTCCTCCACACCTCTGGCAGATATCACACTTTCTGACATGGGTGTGCACGTGCTTAAACAGTGTGGCCCAATAGTATCCAGCTCTGAGAATATTATGGGCAGTCGTATCTCCGAAAAAATGACCTCCAGCAGGTCCATCATGTAACTCTGTTATGACCTTTTTTGCATCTTCTTTCTCTAAGCATCTGAGAAGGACTCTATCATAATTCTCCCTGAATAAAATTCCATCAATGATATGATATGCAGCTGATTTAAGGCGCAACGCTCTTCGCTGTTTGGAATTCCAATGTTCTGGAAACAATCCTTCCTGAAGGTAATAAACAAGGTCTCGGTACCAGGAATCTGGAGCTGTGAAAAGAGGAAATACATCCATCATATGTAATTCCACTTCATTTTCCCAATCGTTTTTTCATTGTTTTTACCTTCAGCCATTAGTTTGCACTGTCCTTACCCTTTAACTATGGATGCTGGTTTGAATTCGAGGTCATATTCTTGTAAAGTTGTTAACCAGTTTCCTGTTCTTTCACCTAATTATTTTTGTACGAAAAGAGACCTTAT
Source organism: Pseudotsuga menziesii (assembly GCA_001517045.1). NCBI lineage: Eukaryota > Viridiplantae > Streptophyta > Pinopsida > Pinales > Pinaceae > Pseudotsuga > Pseudotsuga menziesii. Next base: position 179,601 of record LPNX010383962.1, read on the forward strand.
AGCTGGGTGTGGAACTATTACCTTCGTCTAGTTCTTAAGTATGTACGGCCTGAATTGTTTTACCATTTTGAAGACTGCATAAGATTGTTTATTGACAGCTGGGTAATTCAATTTGGCTCCCTACAGACCAGTGCTCATAAATGATACGGGGTATTCATCTCCCCCATCTTCCTTCTGAGTAAGCATCGCTGCCAATGAAACGTCGGATGCGAAAGTGTACAATTTTTTTTTTTTCAAAGTTTGAAATTTTGAGAGATGGTGCGTGAGCAATAGATGTCTTTATTTTACTGAATGCATTCTTCTCTACATCACTCTACTTGAATTGTACACTTTGTTTCACCATTTGCTGCAATGGTTTAACAATTTGAGCGAAATCTGGTACAAACTTTCGCACAAAATTTATTGTCCCCATGAATGAATGCATACCTTTTTTGTTATGGGGTAAAGGGATCTGTTATATGGCTTTGATCCTTTCTGGGTCTATGGAGATCCCCTTTTTAGAAACCATGTGACCCAGTAGCTTTTCTTCTATAACCGCAAACACACATTTCCTTGGATTCAGTGAGATGCCATATTTTCGACAACGCTCGAAAATTTGTTTTAGATGGAATGCGTGTTCTTCTCTCTTCTTTGAAAATATCGTGATGTCGTCAAGATATACTACAACACTATGGCCAATTAGACCGCGGAAATCTATATCCATATCCTTTTGGAAAGTAGCTCCAGCGTTAATGAGTCCAAATGGCATCCTTCTGTAAGTAAAAGTTCCCCATTTTGTTCTGAATGTAGTTTTTAGTCTGTCTTCTTCAGCTACTAACACTTGATTATAGCTAGAGAATCCATCTAATAATGAAAATAATTCAGAACCTGAAACCATCTGCAATATCTACTCCATGGGTGGGATTGGATAGTTGTCTTTATCCGAAGCACGATTTAGGTTTCTGAAATCCACACATAGCCTGATCTCTCTAGATTTCTTCCTTACTGGTACCAAATTCAAAACCCATTTCGAGTGTCTAACTTTGAATATAATTTTGGCATCCAATAATTTTTTCACTTCACTCTGAATTAAAGGCTCCAGTTTTGGATGCATCTTTCTCAAAGGTTGTTGATAAAGCTTGACTCTAGATCTAATAGGAATGACATGTTGTATAATCTTGGTGTCATATGTTTTAAGCTCTTCATATGTCCAGGAAAATACATCTTTGTACTGTTTGAACAAAGTAATGAACTTATTTCTTTCACCCAGGGAACAACACTTTCCCAAATTTACATATTTGGGTTTAACTTCAGTTCCCAAATTTATCAGCTCGAATTGCAAAGACAAGCTATGAGTCTTGACATTTGCTGGTCTTCTGAATTTGCTGTCTAAATCAAACATTCGCTCTAAGGTCTTGACCCCTTTAGGAATGAAGTTATCGAATTTTAACTCAGCTTGGTGTTCTTCGTCATCGATAATTTCCCCTTTGAAAGTTTCATCATTCATCAAACATTCCAACATTTGTTGATCATCATCAAAAACTCGTAGATTAGTAATCATGTCTGGAACTGAAGGCCTGAAAAGTAATTCAATAGAACACTTGTTATTTGAAGGTACAAGCCTTGCAGTTGAGGTAGCTAAGAAGTCAGCTACTGCATTCTTAAGTCTAGGAATGGATACAATATTAAATGCATAAAAATTTGTCAGCAAATCCCACACTTCATTCTGATAAGCTTTTAAATGAGGTGAGATGCAATGTATTTGTTTTACACTTATTTCAGAATCCCCATACACTTTCAGATTTTCTACTTTTAATTCAATTGCTTTTCTTAGTCCTTGAACTAATGCTTCACATTCGGCTGTGTTATTGGTACATTCAAACTCTAATCTACTTGAAAAAAAATGTTTATTTTTATTTGGATCAATCAGGACACAACCAGCTCATGATCCTTCCAAAGTTTTAGATCCATAAAAAAAAAGTGTCCAAAAACTATCTACTTCTACTGTACTTGAATAAAAAACTACATCTGAAACTAAGTCTACTATTTTACAGTCAAATTCATCGTCCCGTGAAAATCGAAGGAGATCAGACTATGTGTCTGGTGTACTATTGGATTCTTCTTCTTGGTAATTTCCCGGTTCAAGCTCAATAAAGTAATTTCCCAACACAGAATTCACTGGTTCATTCTTACCCTCCAACTGAGTAACATTGTGCTTCATATGGGGCTCTCTTAATACTTTTATTTGATTGGGACTTCCCTTATAAGGCAACCATAGATGTGACCAATCTAATGCAAAATATCCATTTATCTTTGCTGACCAATCCCGACTCAAAACAAGTCCATAAGCCTCAAGTATGTCTGCTACTACAATATCGATGAACTGACATACCTTTTCATTTGAAGATAGTTGAATCAAAACATCCTCCATTTCCCCAATTACCTTCACAGTAGTTCTATCTAATTGAATGCCCTGCCAAGTAGATGGTTTAGGTTGTCCATTTATCTTCTTATAGACTAAAAGTGGCATAACATTGATTGATGCCCTTGAGTCTACTAAACAGTTGTGCACGTTATGGTGAAAATTTCAAAAGTTAGGAGAAATGGTGGGGTTTTTCATTTAGACTTACCTCCCACACTTGCTTCACCAATTTCTTCTTCTTCACGTTGATTGTCAGTGGGAAGATTTTCCTCTGGTACTTCAAGTGCCTTTAACAATTTTTCTTTCTGCTGAGGCATATTACACATTTCAAACAGTGAGATATTTGCCTTAGCCCTTTTAATATCTTCCACAATATTATATTCCATCTTATGTTCTTCGAGATTCTTCTTTACATTATCATTTTTTTCTTCGATCGGATTAACATGCATGTTAATTTTGTTTGAATTTTGACCCATAATGGTGAATTTAGGTATTTTATTAGCTGTGGTGCTCTTCTGAATTTTTTTTACATTCTTTTGAAGTATCTTGATTTTCGGGAGTATTGATCTGTCCTCTTTTATCAAACCTTGACTTCTTGTTGTCACGTTTGTTTCCAATATCTCCTCCTGTTTCAGATAGCCTTCTTCTTCGGTATCAAACATCGAGACACAGTCCCATAAAACCAGAGCATCATCCTCTTGTTTTTATGTGGATTTATTTCCCTTTTCCTCCTCATCATCAGCTTCTATTAGTTTAGAGTCCAATAGTTGATTCATTACTAATGTCATTGAATTGATCCATTGAGGGCAATTTTTTTCAGAATGAGGCTGCTAATTAAAGGTGCAAAAATTATCCATACCCACCTCAGTTAAATTCATTGATGCAGGGCTGTGTGGAGGAGGTTTAGATTGATTGTTGACCTCTCTCCTTTTATAGTAAGGATTATAAGATTTTTGAGCTTCCTTTTCCTTTTCCAAACCTATTATTCTGTTATATATTTTTTGCATCATTTTCAACATTCCTTCAAAGTCATGTGATTGCTCCTCCTTAGGCTTAGATAGTAATAAGGATTTCTTACCAAAAGTTTTTTCTCCCGACTGCTCAGGATAATCTTCTATGCTCTCTTTTTTAGCTTCTACTCTCTCGGCTTCTTCATAAGTTTCTGACAACAGAGGTTTGACTTGCATCTAGGAAAACATGGCCAAGTCAGGCCCTAAAGCGGAAGTATAGTATTCGATCAAAACCTTATCAAACGGTTTATCAGTTGCAGAAAAATTCTTAAGATAAGCAGCAAACCTTTGGGTGAAACTATGCACTTTTTCTTTTCTTTCTTTCTTTAAATCGCACAACCCTTTCATTAGAGCAGCATGAGTCTTCTGGGCTGCATATTTACCTCTGAATATCCTTTCAATTGTGTCCCAGTCTAGGATTGAGTTTGCAGGAAGAGCAAAATACCATGAGTCTGCTACTCCTTTCAGGGTATGTGGAAACAATCTGCAGACTACATCTTCATGTTTTCCAACCCTTAGTCCTTCTATAGCTAAGTAAAAGCTTTGTAAATGATCATCTACCAAAATATTTTCACTTGGGTCAAACTTGGGCAACATTTTCTCAAAATCGTAAGGTAAGTCATGTAAAGGGGGTGCCAGGTTTAAAGGTGACCTATCCCTCCAAGTAGGTGGTGGATTTGGTGGGTTGGGTGATTGATTTGCGTTCACATTTTCTATGATTCTGGGTGGAGAATGAGGTGGTGAGTGAACAGGGTTATGAACAGGTGAACAGTAAGGTGTATCTGGGCCCACTTGATTCAAAGGTTGAACAAATTCCTATAAGGCTATTTCTACTAGTTCTTCAAAATCTCCAGCCAACACCGCGTCTTCCAATATAGGACGGTCTTTCTTCTTATATTCTCTTCTGGGTAAGACAAAAATAATTGGTAATCCTCCAGTATTCTTCACATATTCCCTAGAATGTATTTTTAGATCATTAACTACTTCATTATCGACATAATATAGATTCTCTTTACCCTTCTCTTTAGGGATTGGATTGGGAAACAAACTGCTTTTAGAACTATCACCGGTGGAATAATCTTGAGGAAATGGGTTTCCTCGGCCAGCCATGCACTAGCGGCCCTCCTTCTAGCGCCAAAAACTATTGGGGCCTGGAAAATCGCAGGTAACAACAGTTAGGGATTCTCCCCAGTAAACGTTCCCAACTAGCCCGTTACTCTTTGGTATGGGGAATCCGTGTGGTTTACGGTCCGACTACCATAGGTCAAGTAACAAAAATAAAGGGTTTTATTGGTTACGGCTCGGTCCACTGTGTATGTTTTTAGTTTTTTGTATTTAAGTATGAGATGCAAGTACCTATCTAAAAAATGCAGATTGATAGACAATACTAGGAGCGGTTACAATGTGATGCGTAGGTTCTTACATCTCGTCTTAACTCTCTCGCATCTAAACCACACACAGCAAGAAAAAACTAAAACTAACTATCTAACCTATCCTTAGGGAGCAAGATTATCATTCATCAATGAGTAATGTATTTTGTGCATGCATTAAGAAAAATCATAGATAGCTGTTACTTATTCCAAAACACATGAAAATTTATAGATATATGAACAACCAGATAGCTAATTGTTTATGAACAACATTCATTACTCACAGTGGAAATTTCATAGAATAAACTAGAGCGCATTCATAACAAGAACATAGGTTCAAAGAGTTAGAACGATCTCACAGTTAATGGATAACAACTGAAAACAAAATAGTTCACATTCAACAAATCAATAGCACAGCATTTGAAACCTTCCACAAAGCTTTCTCCGACAGGAAACTTGTAATTTGTTGTTTGCAAAAGGAAATAGTTCTTCTTACAACATACTCTCACAAATTTATCTGGGAAAAATTCCACGACTTTATCTAACTCTCATATACTTATACTACAAGTGAAACTCTTGGGATTCCCCTCGGTGACCTTTGGGCTTCCCTAAACCGTTCAGTCCCATGATTTTGTCTTTTAGTGAGTGCTCATGATTTATATAATACGTTACATTTCAGATTAAGATTTTAAGAGCACTTTATAAAAAGGGACCAACTTGGTAACTGATTAACTTTTCCCGAGTCTGGGCCTTTGCTGCTATTGATCTGTTTGAGATCTCAAACCCTTACTTTCTTCTCCTCTTTATTCATCTCTGCTTCTTCATTTTATTTCTCTTCCTTCCTTGCTGCCTCCTTTCTTCTGCTTTGTCTTCTAGACATATCTTCTCTACAGCAGCAATTACCCTGTCATGAACAACCAGTTCTTAGATCACTTAGCGTTTGAAAAAGTAATGCAAACTGTATTAAAACATACATCTTGTAAAGTGAACAATAAAAAATATTAATGCATGAAGAGAAAAAATGATAATGCAATGAAAATCCTGCCCTTTCGTATCTTGAACTCTGCTAAATCCATTGTCCAAACTAAAATTGCAAGCCTAAAAACAAACTCTTTACTCAATCCAGGACGCCTCTGGACCAATTCGACATCCTCCGATGAAAGAATGAGAGATGAAAAAAGTATCCGCCATCGAAAATAGGGTAAAAGCACACGAGAAAGGAGGGAAAACACTCACCGGCGGGAAAAATACTAAGCAGTCGGATGGTTAGTGCACTAAGGAGCCACAACGGTGGAAGACATAAGGACTATGGCTTCCGCGACAAAAGGACATCATCGGCGATTGGAAGAATGAGGAACTAGCTAGAAATGATTAGGCAGATAAATCAACTAAAAATCAGAAAGATAGTGCGAATGATCACCGCAACGGTGGATGCCAAAATGACTACGGACCCTGCAAATCACGAAACTGTTGGCGATCATAACAACTAAAGATCATGCATCAGCAAAGAAAAGGGCTAGTCCTTTGATCAAATGTCAAAAATAGTTTCGAATAGCGAAAAGAAAACAAATCATTTTAAAAACAAAAACTTGCGGAATCGACAAAGATATGGGCTTCCGTCGGGGTGATTGCAATCTACCATCCAAAACGATGGCAATGCAAAGGATTAATGCTTCGATTGTGAGAAAACAAAAAATGCTGATAGTCAAAAGTTTTGAAAAAATAAACAAAGGAGATAAAAACCATCGGCAAAAAAAATGATTGTCCATTGGGACATTCATAATTTACCTTCCGCAACGGTGGTTGCATAAAGAACTACTGCCCTGATTCACTCTTCAAACGACCTATGACAACGATAAAGGGAATCAATCCATAAGTCAAAAAATTCAAACTTCATAGTCAAAAGCATTTGTAGACAAAAAAAATCATTCATCTTCTGGAAGTGGTAAACAATTGAACTCAATTCAAACTTAGGAAAAATCCAAAATTGTAGCAAAGGAACAACCGAGTTTAGGGAACCAATAAAACCAGGCAAGATAAAATCAACAAGGAGGGTCCAAAATTTTAAAAATTTGGGAAGAAAGTTGCAGCTGCAACAGAACCAAACAGCAAAATACCTCGATTTCCATGCAAATAACTTGAAGCTTCAATAAAAGTGAAATAGTATAAAAAATTGTGTACATGAAATTTTTTTTATCATTTTTCTTAGGAGGCCCATTTTTCATCCACATTTCCTTTAATACGTTCTTCCAACCCTCACAGGAAAAAAATCCAAAATGAACCAAGCATCAAAATACCTCGATTTCCATGCAAATAACCTGATGTACGGTCTGATGTACAGACTCACACATGTCTGCACGAAACTGTACTTTATGCCACATGTGCCAGTATAGACTATACTTTCTGCATAAAATGCTGCCTCATGAACTGTGCCACAACCATCAATAAATGTTGTATGGCATGTCAGTCTTTTGTATGGTTTGCATCTGGATTTGTGTCCACATGTGTTGTTGTATGTATTTGATAGGCTGTAATTAATGCTGTTGTATGGATGTTGCTCCTTACATTGGGAATTATGCCCACTCTAGGGTATTTTCTCTCTCCTTCTGTCTCAATCTCCTCTCTCTCTTTTCATTGATGGTGTCTTTATTTTGTCATTTCACCCTGGTTTTATACTTTAAAAATTGTAACTACTCATATAACTAGCTAATCTATGGTTGATATTCATTTACAAAATCTAGGCCATCATTAAATGCACCCTCATTTAATAATTAACTCACTCTAATTATTAAATAAATTTTAAGTAAGACCCATACAATAAAGTAGAGAACATCATTTTATTTATATATAACTCAACTTTATACATAAATACATACGGGACAAATTCTTATGTCCTCTTTATCAGACCACACCAAAAATATAAAGAGGACCTTCAGAGTTAACTTTCCAACATGTTTCCTCCCCTTGTTCAATGGACAAAGCCTGTAACAAGCCGTAGGGATGAAAACCTCGTTTGTGAAAAGATTTTAATGTGGTCGGTGAATGGTTAACCTCATGATAATCAATGGCTCTCCAACAAGACATAGATATCACCTAGGTGGAGGCTCCTTCATCTAGTACGATATGATGAACCTTCCTACCAATCACCTTGGTCACGATCTAGAATGCGAGTTGGTGAGATAGCCTCGATTTAAAATTCTCCAGATCTAAATCCCCAAGAGATAAAAACATGTTTTTATGTTGATTAGAATAAGTTTGGAGTACTTCCAAAGTAGACATAGCATAGGGTTCATGAACTATATCTTCGATTGTTCGGGTACACAGGGTACTCCCAAAAGACTGAACACCTTGAGCAACCGCTTCACACAAATAGATCACAGATAAACACACCGATGTTTGTCACATGGTTAAAACCCCCCAGCCAAATAACTTCTTGGAGCAATTTATTATGCAAAACAAAGAAAGTTACATGAGCTTCTCATAATCGATCAACTAGCCAAGGAACCTCTATGCTCTTTAAATATAGATCATGGACCAATCGGGTGCTAAGCCATGGATCAATGGTAGGTATGATCTAAGAGAAGTTGAACTGTCAGATCACTCTATGTCTAGAACATATCATGACCATCGGATTAGAATATTTAAAAATGCATACTAATGCATACTAAAGAAACACGTTTTTACCTAACGGATATATTACACAAGTTGATCTTAACTAACTCCTAAGTGTCTAAATATCCTAACATCCCCCCTTAAGAAAAACTTGGGATATGATTGAAGGATTTACAAAAATGACACTATTAGGAGAAGGAAGGAGGCATTAGAGCCTATCCCTCCTTAAGGACACATTCCTTAACTCCTAACATAGACTGAAGTTTAGAAAACTTCACTTTTGTAAGAGACTTGGTGAAGATGTCTAGAACTCGATCATCTGTAGGGCAATAGAGCACTTCAATAACATGATCATGAACAAGATTTCTGATGAAGTGCATGTGTAGCTCTATGTGTTTGTTGCGTTGATGTAGAACTGGATCTTTGGCAAGCTTGATGGCACTTTGATTGTTGCACCAAAATGGAGTAGGATGTTGCTACTCGAATCCAAACTCTGAAAGGATCTTTTGAAGCCATAAAGCTTCCTGACTGGAATTAACTGTGGCTCGATATTATGCTTCTACTGAAGAAAGAGCGAGAGATTGTTTTTTCTTACAAGCTCAAGTGACAGGTCCAGATCCCAGACTGAAAACATAACCTGCAGTAGACTTTCGATCATCAGGATCATCGGCCCAATCTGAATCAGTGAAACCAACCAACAAAGGTTTCCCCCCTATACTATAATGAATCCCAAACTGAATTGTACCTTGGATATATCGAAGTATTCTTTTTGCTACTTTCCAGTGATTTTCATGAGGAGTTTGCATATAACGGGAAACACGACCAACATCAAAGGAAAGGTTAGGAGGGGAAAGAGTCAAGTATAAAAGACTATCAACAAGCTAGCGATACAAGGTGGCATCTACTTCAGGGGAAGTACAAGTGGCATAAATTTTGACTCCAAACTGGAAGGGAGAAGGGGCTGGTTTACAATATTCCATGTGGAAGCGACGAAGAAGGTCACAAGAAGACTTAGATAGGGAAAGAAAGATTCCTTCTTTGGTTTGCAAGAATTGTATACCAATAAAATAATGCAAATGTCCTAAGTCTGACATTTCAAAATTTTGCTTAAGACTAGATTTCACATGGGTTATAAGTTTAGGGTCACTAACAGTAAAGATAAGAGCATCAACATAAATAACAAGTATGATGAGATGGTTTCCTACTTTCTTCGTATAGACATTGCATTCAGAATGACATCTAGAAAAACCAGTGTCAAGGAGAAAGCTATCCATTTTGGCATACCAAGCTCTAGGAGCTTGCTTAAGGCCATATAAGGATTTCTTAAGGAGGCAGACTAGGCTAGAGTTATCCTGAATATATCCAGGAGGTTGTTCCATGTAAATTTCCTCCTATAAATCACCATGTAAAAAGGAAGACTTGACATCCATTTGATGGACTTCCCAGTTATGTAAGGTTGCAAGGGAAAGAACAAGGCGGATGGAATTCATTTTTGTGACAGGAGCAAAGGTTTCATTGTAGTCAATCCATTCAACTTGGGAAAAACATTTGGAAACTAACCTTGCCTTAAGTCTTTCAACACTTCCATCTGATGCATACTTAGTTCTGTAGACCCATTTACATCTGATAAGTTTTCTTCCTTTTGGAAGAGGAACAAGATCCCAGTAATCGTTCGCCATTAAGGAACGATATTCTTCATCTATAGCTGCATCCCAATCCAGATTTCCTAAAGCTTATGCAAAAGTTTCTGGATCATGATTCTCGGAAACTTGAGCCAAAAGAGAAGAGGCTCGCTGAAACTGAGAACATGTTCGACGTTGATCTCTAGGATCACCAGGAAGATCACCAGTTGCTTCACATGTTGAGCAGACCCATCAAGGAAGCATTGGTGCTGGTGAAATTTGAGGAACATGAGCAGGTAGAGGTGGATTTTCATTCTCATTGTGATCATCAGAAACTAGAGTTGGAAAACTATCAAGGAATTTGGAAGAAGAAGAAGAAGGCACAATCACCGAATAAGGCTCGCAGGCCAAAGATGGCACACCCGCCAAGTTAGACTCGCAGGCCAAGAGATTTTCATCAAATTTAACATCTCTTCTAATGATTATATCATGAGAATGTGGCTAAAGAATTCTATAACCTTTTACATCTTTTGAATATCCAAAAAATATGCACTTTTTACTTTTAGGCTACATTGATTTCCATTTTTCATCCGGAATGTGAGCCCATGCTTCACAACCAAGCACACAAAAGTGGCTTACATCTCGCTTAATTTTACTCTATGCTTCTTCCAGTGTTATACCTTGTAAAACTTTAGTGGGTGTGCGATTAACTATGTAATTTGCACAATTTATGGCCTCATCCCAATATTAAAGACTTAGTCCCTTAGATTGGATCATACAATTAGCCATTTCTTTTAAAGTGCGGTTCTTCCATTCAGCTACACCATTTTGTTGTGGTGTATATGGAACAATGTGTTGTTGTTGGATTCCTTGTTCAATGCAGAAAGTAGTGAACTTGTTGTTAACATATTCTCCTCCATTGTTAGATCTTAAATTAAGAATTTGATGACCATATTGTTTTTCAACAAGGGCCTTGTAAGCCAAGAACATGTTAAATACTTCGCTCTTAACTTTTAGGAAGTAAACCCAAGTGCGTCTGGAGTAGTCATCAATGAAAGTTAAGAAATATTTGAAACTAGAAAAGGATGCAGATGGAAGAGGACCACACAAGTCATTATGCACAAGCTGCAAGGGAATCGAGGCGTGCCAAGAGGCACGTTTGTCAAAACTGTCCCGATGATGTTTTCTGAGTACACAACCGGAACAAACACAATCCTTGCAAGATACCATCGGAAGACCAGTCACCATATTGTCTTTGCATAGTTGTTGCAATGAGCAATAATTTAACTGACCAAATCGATCATGCCAAATTTTTCTCAAGTTATCACTATGAGCAACGAAAATAGAAGGAAAAGGTGATGACCCAAAGTTGTTAAATTTGTATAACCTAGTAATATCATCAATAGTTCCAGTAGCAAGGAAATTTTGAGGATTTTTAAAATCCTTTATTATAACTTGGTGAAGTGTAAACGTCACAGTTTTACCTTCACCTGAATGAGTACTTTAATAGATTGATAAGAAATTGCAGGAAAGTTTTGCAACACATAGTACATCATTGAAATGACCATTTTCTACTGGAATTGTTCCATATCTTACAACACTTAGAGATCTATCATCACCAACAAATATTTGTTTGGTGTTACATTCATGCATAGTAGAAAATATGGCTTGATCCTTAGCCATATGATAAGATGCTCCAGAATCAATGAACCATTCAATTGAAGTAGAAGAAAAAGACGCAGTATAAGAGTAACCAGAAGCACAAAGTGCATGTCCATGAGAAGTAGATTTTGAAGACGAATCTAGGCTGATGTGGTGCTTCTTCATTGCTGATTCCAAGGCTATCATCTTCTTGAAACACTTAGATTCATCATGATTATCTTTCCCACAAAAATTGCAATGACACTCAGTCTTCTTTCCTTTTGGCTTGAATCCTTTGCCATTTTTTAAAGAAGGAGATGACTGAGAGGGTTTGGGACCCTGTTGTTTGGCTTATTATTGCGAAAATTTCTTTTCTTAGGAGGCTTGGAATTTTATTTCTGTTGGGACAATAAGGCTTTCCCAGATGTATTGACATTGTTAATTATTCCAAGATGAATGAGCTTATATTACTCTCTAATTAAGGAATCTCAAAAGGATTCAAGACTAGGCTATAGATAGCTAGCTATAGTCAAGGATTCTTTCATGGAGTAGAATGTAGATACAAAAACAGAATATGCAGGTCCAAGTTTGGAAAGAATATGATAAATACATTGTTTGTCTTTTTTCTTAATATTGCATTCTACACATAAGAGTCTAAGAGTTTTATACTTAGATAAATAGTTTTGAATGCATGAAAAACAATTTGGATTCAAGGAAATCAACTCATTCTCAAGTTGATGACCCCAAATTTCATTGTGCTTACCAAACACAGATTCCAACTTTTCCCAAGCTATATCAGGTTCATCAATTCCAGATATGTGGAATCGCAAATTAGTAGAGATTGATATCCCAATCAATCCACGAGCTTCATCACATCTATTTTCCCATTCAATTTTCTTATCATCATCAATGGTTTCTATTTCTTTCCCTCAGTTTATCCTGAAAAGTCCCCTACTTCGTAGAACATCCTCCATATGATATTTCCATGAGAAATAGTTAGAACTTGTAAGTATAATATCACAAGGGGTGGCCATACTATAAAATAATGGATGAAAGAATAGAAACTAACTGTCTGGATGCAAAGAGCTTGAAAAAATATACGATTTGAAAAAAAACGGCACTGAAAACTGATTCTGGATGATGAAGTTATGCTTGATCAAAGAAAATGTTGAAGATGTCCCCAATAGTGACGTGGTAGATATTAACTTGACCAACTAAAAAAAAGAACCCCCTTCTTCCCAAGATGAACCTTTGACAATCACTTACAAGAAATTTGTTTTTTAAGTGAATCACTTTTGTAAAATAAGTGATGTTTACTTTTACAATAATGTTACTTTTAAATAGTGTGGCAACAAATTAAAAGACTTAAGTGACTCACTTTTTATTTTATTTTATTAATGTGAGATGCACTTTTACAATAAAGTAACTTGAAAATAGAAATTGCATGTACTAAAAAGTAGCTTAATAAGACTCGAAAATTAGGGTTTCTTTGACAAGCCCTAGATCAGCCAGCTCCGGAACCAGGACAGACACTTCAAATCGATAAGATCTAATATTTTGCTATTTTCATTTGAGGTTCTCATTTTAGAGTGATCTATCACATCAGCTTGATGATAAGATTGTTGAAGTTGACAACTTTCAAGCATGGAAGTATATATGATCTCTCTAAAGAAAATGAATTGGACACCTACATAAGAAGAGAGGTTCTAGTTCCAGAGGGAGATGGGGCTCCAAGTCTTACACAAGAAGAAATTGGTTAAGGCCAAGAAGATAATTGCTAATTCAATCATGGATTGCCTCGTACCACAAGTGTCTTCCCTAAAGACATCGAATATGTTTGATTCCTTAACCAAGCTATTTGAAGGGAAGAACATAAATCAGAATATGACCTTCTGAAACCAGTTGAAGAATGTGAAGATCCAGAATGCAGAGACCATGCAGTCATACTTTATAAGGGTCTCTCAAATCAAAGAACAAATTGAAGCAGTAAAATAAGTGAAGAATGAAGAAGTGGTGATAGCCACCTTGAATGACCTCCCAGGATCATGTGATTCATTCATTCAAGGAATGTGTGACAGAAGGAAGTGATTACTTTTAGAAGAAGAAGAAGCTCGACTCATAATAAGAGAAGAGAAGATGGGAGCAACTGAAGAACCCCTTATCCATCTTAGCATTTGGATATGAAATGATGCTATTATGAATGAGGAAGATGATGAAGCTGAAGGCTCAAGAAGGAGTCTACCCACGAAACAAATAAAGATAAGTATTCAATTGTCATTTCATGATATTGTTTTGTTATGCAGTTGATGTATTATGCATGATAGAATGTTTGCATTGACGGCAGTATACTACTAATATGCATGTAATGGGTAAGTAGCTCATGGTGCTATACAACTCTCCATTGCTACTTATCTAGAATGAAACCTCTTTGCTGACATTTTGGATTAAGTGCACAATCTCAATGTTGTCCTGGTAGAGGAAGGCATCTAGAAAGTTTCCGTGAGATATGGATGAATGTTGTATTGGCTAAAATAGTTGCATGATCATATATTTATGCATAAGAATTTTCCATTATGAATATTCCTTATGAAATGTTTCTAACCATACAACTAATGCATTTGACTTGTTGGAAAGATCTCATCCATAATTGCCTACAAGAAAAGAAGGATGAGACTTGTTCCAAAGAACAAGTGACGACAATTCAAGATGAAGAATAATATGACGAATGCAGCGACATCATTGATGCATAACCTTCCAGCCATGAAGAAGTAATCAAGAAGAAAGGGAAAACCAGTTCAAGAAGAATGATGTCTAGGATGCAGTATCGATATATAAAGGGAAGTTCATAGTGCCATCATGTAGTATATGGAAACATCATGGGATACAAGGAAAGATTCATAACACGAGGATTCTCACGAAAAGAAGGCATAGACTACGAAGAGACGTTTGTAGCCAGTGGGAGTTCAGACAATTGACAGGAAGAATCATGTGTGCAAATGAAAGAATACCTTGTACGACTTCAGAAGACACCCATGGGATAACACATACAGGAGGAGCTTGATGAAGATCTTAACCTTTGCTATAGGTTGAAGATGAAAGCCTATAGAGGATGACAAGCTCACAGATGGGTGCGAGAAGAACTTTTGAAAAATTTCAAGATAGAGGATCTTGGTATCTAGTGATCCTAGATGGATACATAGAATATTAGTAGCATAGGAAGCTACTTGTCATTCCAGTACAGAATGTTTCAGTGCATAGAGTATGAAAGACAGAGGGAGTATGATGCTTCATAGGGATTGACTGGAGAAGATCCTGAGGTTCGACATGGTATGACAGGATGGATAGATTACTGATGACTCTAGGCTTCACTGAGACTAAAGTAGATTCCAACCTTTGCTTCAAGGTTGAAGGCAAAAGACCAGTGATGCGCCTGTTATGTGTTGATGCACTATTTTCTAGGCATGAAGGTGTGGCAGAATGCGGATGGAATCTCCCTCGGACAAGGGAAGTATGCAGTAGAGATCTTGAAGAGGTTTGGGATGATGGACTACAAGGCCATGACAACACCTATGGCATCGAACCTGAAGCTATTGAGTGATGCTTCATCAGAAGCGGTTGATGCTACAATGTATCATCAGATGATTGGGTCCATGATGTACCTGACGAACAAGAGACTAGACATTTGCTTTGCTGTGAACACATTGAGCCAGTTTATGACAGATCTGAGACATGTTCACTTGATTGATGCAAAGCATATTCTGAGGTACCTAAGGGGTACAATTGATTATGGGCTTAAGTATGAGGTGAATGAAAAGATTAACCTGGAGGGTTATGTTGATTCAGATTGGGAAGGCAGTGCCATCGATAGGAAGAACACTTCAGAGTGTTGCTTCAGTATGGGATCAGGTGTGATCTCTTGGTTTAGCAGGAAGCAATCTTGTGTGGCACTGAGTACAGCTGTAGCAGAGTATGTTGCTGCTTGTTCAGCTAGTTGTGAGGCAGTATAGCTGAGGAATATTTTGTCTAATTTATTTGATCTCTAGTTAGATGCTACTTGTATATATTGTGACAACCAAAGTTGTGTAAAGTTGTCGGAGAACTCGGTGTTTCATGACAAGTCAAAGCATATCGAGATCAAGTATCACTATATCATGGATATGGTGCAGAGGGGAGCAGTGAAGCTCCAGTATGTTGCGACGGACAAACATATAGGTGATGTATTGACAAAGCCATTGGCTAGAGTGAAGTTTGAGTACTTTAGAGAGAAGTTTAGTGTTCTCCAGATCGAGGTTCCCTCCAAACGGAAGTGATGAGTCTGTGAGCCATTCTGACATGGTGAGAGGATTGGTTCCTTCCATGGTCATATGTAAGGGCTGATCCATTCTATCATGGTGAGAGGATTGGTTCCTTCCATGTCAGATATGAGTGCTGAGCCATTCTGATGTGACTGTAGGATTAGTTCCTACATGATTAGATATAAGTGTTGAATGCCATTCTCTGAATGGAGGAACTTGGTCAGTTACAAGGAATCCTCATCATGGGGCCGAGAGCCCTTCTGACATGTATGCTGCTTTGGTTCCTCGCATGGGTAGATGTAAGTGCAGAGCCCTTTCGACATGTAGGTTGGATTGGTTCCTTGCATGGTTGAATGTAAGTGCATAGCCCTTTCGACATGTAGGTTGGGATTCTTCAGAAGGAGGAATAATAATAATGTTAAGTACAAGTATAATATTCTTTGAAGTTACATTATTTCAACATGTTGTCTATTTAGATGACCTCATGACTCGATCTTGGAAGCATTCCCAACATTTGGACAATTTACAAAAGTCTTCTTTCAATGTCGCAAATATAATGTCTGCCTTAACCCCCTTAAGTGGTTGTTCTGTGTCCCATTCAGTCCCTTATTAGGATTCATCATGTCCCAGGATGGGATTACAATGGATCCCTTGAAGGTTCAAGCCATCCTAGATCTTCCCCCTCCACGTACTATGCGCCAATTGTAGAGACTTCAAGGAAAGGTCAATTTCCTTCTTTAGTTTATTCTGGATTACGCAACAAAAGTGCATGGATTTTTACACTTGCTCTGTACCAAAATTCATTTTGTGTGGGATGAGAAAGCATAAGAAACTTCCAATGCATTGAAACAAGCTCTAACTTCCACTCCCTTGTTGTCTCCTCTTGACTTCACCAAATATTTTACCCTCTATGTATCGACATCTGAAAATGCCATTGTTGGAGTCTTAGTCCAAGAAGATGATGCTCATCAGGAGAATTTGATCTATTATGTGAGTCAAAAAATTTCCATACCACCATTATGTTACTATCGTGAAGAGAAAATGGCCGTATCCATTGTCCTTTTATTGCAAAATCTATGTCATTACATTCTCATGAGCCGAACTCGAGTTGTGGTGGATTCCAACCCCATGCATTATCTCTTGAGCTGCCACCTTGTTTAAGGTTGTGATTCCAAGTGCATTTTAATTCTCTAAGAGTACGACTTGCAATTTGTCAAACCCAAAAGCACCAAAGCTTTGGTGTTAGCTTCCTTGATGGCATACTTCCCATCATCGTCTACCTCACCTCCTTTACTTGCGCACACAAAAATTTAGGTGCTATTTAAGCGACAAAGATTGCCATCACATCCGGCATCAAGATAATCGATATATATTTATTGGTGATGTCTTGTACCGCCACAGTGTAGACACAATACAATGCCATTCCTTCACCCATGATGAATCCGAACAAGTCCTAAATGACTGTCATAGTGAAGCATATGGTGGCTGCCTCTTTGATTTGGATATTGCCCAAAATATTATCGGTGCAGATTATTTATGGCCCATCATTTTTATTGATTGTGTTCATGTATTTAAACACTGTTGCAAATTCCAACTCTTTGCCCCAAAGGGAAGGATACCTCACGTGTTGCTACAAATTGTCGTCACAGTCGTTCCCTTTTGTAAGTGGGCGATTGAATTCATGACCTGTAACCCTCGTTTGGTCGATGACCATAAATACATCATTGTGGCCATTGATTACTTCACCAAGTGGGTTGAAGCCATGCCAACCTTCAATTGTAAGGATGAAACTGTGATAGTCTTCTTTTTTAACCATTTTATCACTCGTTTTGGTGTCCCCCTCTAGCTAGTCTCAGACCATGGTTCTCACTTCGAAGCTTTTGTTTGGACAAAGCTCTTTGTTATGTTGAAATTTGAACACCCATATTCCATTTCTTATTAATCTCAGGGAAATAGCCAAGTTGAGGTTTTGAACAAGATCCTCAAAACCATGCTCCAACGAATGGTGGAAAAACACAAGACCAGATGGCACCAATTGATATTTTCCTCCCTTTGGACCTACCGTACATCGATTAAAACCTCCATTGGTTTGACCGCATTCCATTTAGTCCACAGTGTGGAGTCGATTCTTCCCATTGAATGCCAGGTTCCACCACTTCGTCTTGCCATCGAGATTCTACCTGATACTTCACTGTTGGAAAAATGCCTACTTATGCTTTAACAAGCTGATGAGGACCATCGTGCTGCTCTCCTAATGATTGAAGCGGCTAAGACCCGGTCGAAGTCCCATTATGACTCCCAAGTCCACCCATGCACCTTTAATGAAGGGTACGCCATCCTCATCCACGATCAATCCAATGATAAGACTAGAAAAGAGAAGTTAAAATCCATGTAATATGGCCCTTATGTCATCCATCGATGTCTCAGAAGGGGGGCATATCTCCTTGCTGACTCTGACGCTCAGATCTTAAAGAATCCTCACAATGGGCTCTACCACAAGATATTTTATGCCTAAGACGATCAACTTGAATACCCTTGTACCATAGTTTTTCTTTCTTGTTTTGCAATACTTTTGCCATGAGTGTCATATTTTGTTTCCATGGTTGTTCTAGATGGATCCTACATTTACCTCCTTTGTTGGTTTCACTAATGGCTTAAGTAGATGGTCTCTTAATATTTCCTTGACTGCATGGGTCATTTATTCCCTGTCACATGAGTTGATCCATATCAATGAAATGTGTGTTGGTGTTGCTACCAAAAACTAGGCTGAGTATGATGGTGTTGTTGGTATTCTGACCACCACCCTTCACTTGGGTCTTCATCACCTTGATGTATTTTTAGACTCCCGGCTGCTTGACACCCAGTTGAATAACTTACTGGATAAGCGATCCATGTCTGTTCCTGTGCACTAGACACTTTGTTAGACATTTCAAATCCATTTCATTTATGCATGTTCCTAGAAGTCTCAATGGTGTAGCAGACCAAATGGCTAATGATGTTCTAGAGTGGCACATCAATCATCACATATAGGAAATAAATTGCATTATGCATCATAATATAGTCATGCATACATATGTCATTTACATCATATAGTCATAGTCATCATCATAACAAGAGACTCATCTAACACAAAAAGTACAAAAATATACATCCACATGCATTCATATCATAATATCAAAATCAATACAAAAAAGAGAAGCCCCACATGGTTTCTCATCATACATATAATAAAAAATTCCCCATGCTCAAATGCATTGGAGGCAACATCACAAGATGCTAGTCTGAGTCATCCTCCTTTGACTCTGTTTCCTCCTTAGTGTCCTCCTCCTCATCCAATATCTCCTCCTCCATAGGCACATCTCCCTATGCTGCTGCTATGACATACTCAATAGCCATTGCGATTCTCCTCATTAGATAGATCCACTCCTGAGGGGATCAGTAGCATGCGATGATCATATCATTGTCTAGGTACTACCACCCATTGTCCGTGACCCCCTCCAATAGTCGTTCCATGCTTAGCCAAAGTGAGTCTAACGTGGCACTCTATTGCCTCCTCTTCTCATGAGTGGGTGGATCTAACCCCTCCACTATGCCCCTATGTTGCTGGTATCCCGCTAGAGGATGTGGTCCCACATCTGCACATGCACATAATATGTCATCAGTATCCAATCACATTTATGATCTACCTATCACTATGCTAGTAAACTATATATGACTGAAACTATAAAGAGTCATGTATACATACTGTCCAGTCCCTATATTTGTCCAGGAAGTCGAGGCATCTTCAGATCTCCTTGGTAGTCCATCCTGCATATGGATAGTCCTATATGAGGATAGAAAGCTACCGCCACTGTGCAAAAATATCTTGGGTGAATAAATTACCTACCAAGACACCTCCCTACCTGATCATCATCTCACACCATTGCCTCATCTGAGGATCTCGTGGTCCTCTGTTGTGCATCGCCAAATGCGGTCACAGTGTTGGTAATCGCTCATAGAAGAATGAGAAAAAAAGGATGGGAATAAAAAATCCCTATCTTCTAGTCTAGACTGGTTCATCCCACGTCGAACTGTTGTCAGGTACATTTGGGCCCACCCATAGTAGGTTCCCCTCAGCACACTCTCGACCACCAGTAACTAACTGCCTAATAACTTGTGTGGACCTTTCAATCGTGGTATCTGCAGCACCATCGATGCCACTGCATGAGTCTCCAAACTCTCGATATCACACACTAATATGTATGACACATGCGCATAAGCCGTGGCATAGAAATTTTGGGAACACAAGTCATCCATAAACACCCCCCTCAGGAGTTTCGGCGAGATATCACCGATAACACCCAACAATGGAAGGCCAGTAAAAATGTACACACCTTGTAGGGTGATCTCCAGCCATTCACCTGATATGATGAAGCACTTTGCATCTACATCCCAAAATATCACTAGCTTGTTCAACATTAACTTTGCTGAACGCATTAGAGGGATCTGGAAGAAATTCAACAACCCACTGCGGGAGAGCGTATAATGTATTGCACCATCCTCCTCCACCTCATCTCTAAGGTACTCGATGTCTCTCTTCTGCCATCCAACTCAAGGAATCCTGTACATTCAAAGCATCCCAGTTAGACCAAGTTCAACAAAACTTTCCATTTTGGTCTAAGTTCCTCCTGTTGGGCCTTTTTGTGTGACCCATGTCACACAAAAACACTTGACAAGTGTGACTTGAGTCGTTCCTATCTCTTGAATAGGTGAGAACTAGGTTGCACCTATTTGCTCGATAGGTGTGACATGGGTCATGCCTTTTCCCTCGAAAAGTGTGACCCAACCCTGAAACCCCTTTAGACTCGACCAAGTCCCCCAGAATGCAGAAAGGACAAATTAAATGCATGAAAATGATGGTATAGGTGAGAGATTTTACTTGCAACTCACAGATTGTGAAATCACCAATCCAATCAGAAGAAATCAACACCTTTTCTCCACAACAACTCAACACTGAAAAATGAAAATGACGTGTCATGTGCCCCCCTTGTTTATAGGCCTCCATTTGGTCAAATCCTTCTTCTATGCGCCATAGAGTCATTCGACATCTATTTTTCACACCGTTCACACAGACAGGTTTGGTTTTCCACACTCTTTCCACCTATGGGACTCACATATCATGCTCTCCCTATATTTTTTCAGTCCATTTCTTGGACTTACCTTGATATGCATACCACAAGGAAAGGCATACCCCTTCTGTATTGACATATCCATGAGCTCTCCACTTCATCCATACTACAAAATTTCCCTTATGATACCACCATTCGTCATCCCACAAGGAGGCTCCACTAGTGTTACACTGTTATTTTTTCTCCCTTCCCACCATGATCCCAACCTCACCACTTTTGGCACATTGAACACTTCTTCCTTGCTTGACTGACCATTATGGAGTTTTGGTTAAGGTCTTTTTTCACTCTTTAAAGAATGATAATATTGCTAATCATGCTTGCTTTCTTTCACGCTCATTAAAGTATTTGAAAGGGAACCTATGTAGCATCATTTATCCCTTTTTCGGACTATGTATACTAATTAAAGAAAAGGACCGTCCTATCACCTTTCATCTAGGAATGGTAAGTTCCTTTGTATCATTTTATGCTTTTTTGGACATTGGGACAATATCTTATGAAAAATATAACTTATGGGTTGTATTTAAGCTCTTTTCCAGCCCTCTCATAAATAAAATATCGCTGAGCAAACTTGGTTTCATTCATGCTTGAAAAATTATTTGAATGGCCCTCCAATCAATACAGGTTTAACATTTTTCGGCATGGTTGGACTACCTATGGAAAATAAGTCTCTTTTCCCTTTTTGGATGAGAGAGCTCTCCTTTGTACACTTTTATCCTTTTTTCAGACTTAGGAGACTACTATACGAAAAAGAGACACATCAAAGTCTTGTTCATGTTTTCAGACTCTCTAAACATGAAAACACTATCGAGCATTTACCATCTTGGGCTAAAAAAAAATCCATGAGACAACATCATAGTGAGCACACTTTTATCCCTTCTTTGCACTACTTAAACTATGAAGAAGGCCCAAACGGTGCCTTTCAGTACCCACATATATTGCATATAGTCTCACATTATGGCATCTTCCTCCCATTGGGTTGCCTTTGTTTAGAGTACTCTGCGATGAGTCTCCCTTGGATCCCCTGGATATCACTTGTCCAATACCTCCATTGTTCGATAAATATTAAGGTGAAATTGAGGTACCTTGTGGCTTAAACCGTGTCAGAGATATTGGGTACATGATAATGGTAGTACAAACAAACTATCACGGTGCTACTAAAATGTCACCATTTGAAGTTGTCTTTGAGCCTAGAACAAATTCTATCAATAGCAATATTTTAGGAGTAGTTTGGTTCTCTAGAAGAAACATTTATTATCGATACAGTGGGGTTGAGACAATAGGTACTACACTCCATAAACTTAATAAATTTCATGTTTCGGCTATTAAAATTTATTTGTCAAAGGCATGTGACAAGGTGGCTTGGTTATATTTAAAGCTTATCATGTTGAATGCATGCTTTGGGTGGCTTTCATTTGAGGGGTTAAGCATTGTTTTTCATAGGATTGATAAATTGGCCTCCTTGTTTTTAAAAACCAAAAGGATCCTTAGATAGGGCTTTCAATTATGACCTTTGATTTTTTTGTTGGTTGTGAAGGGACTTAATAGTTACATAAAGAAAATAAAGAGAAAAGGGACCATTCAAAGGATTCAAAATGGTAAAATATATTTCATTGAATCACCTTTTATTTGTGAATAACATGTTGTTGATATTGGGCAATGGTTTCATCATTCAAAGGATTCAAAATGTAAAAATATATTTCATTGACTCATCTTTTATTTGTCAATGACATGTTGATATTGGGAAATGGTTCGATAGGACATTCAAAAGCTATTTGAACTAGATTTAAAGTCTTTTGTGGAGCTACCAACATGGAGATTAATGCAAGAAAACAACATTGAATTTTCATCTAATGAAAACTTTAGAAATAAAAAATAAAACTATCAACTATACTTCCTTTCCATAGAGTTAAAATACTTGGGATTTAAGTTGCATGGAAATGACTATAGCATCCTTGATTGGGAATAGCTAATATAAAGATGTCTTCATGGTAAAATAGGTGGTTATCAGTGAGGGGCAAGTTCACTTTGATAAAGGTTCACTGGAGCAACTCCAGTCCACTCGATGTCTATTTCTTCCATCCTCATAAGAATCCTAAACAAAATACAAGCTAGTGCATTCAATACCATTAGGGTAGGAAAAAGGAGAAGGAATGGATGAGTTTGGTGAATTGGAAAAGAATGGCCCAAACAAAAGAAAGAGGTTGAGAGATTGAGGGATTAAAGATGTACAAATTTTCATAGTCTCTTGTGATAAAGAGTGTGTGGAGGATTCTATTAGTTGAAAACTTATGGAAATAAGTCATTGTGAACAAATACATTCCACCCAAGAACACTAAAGGTTGGATCAAAGTTCCTAGGAATAGTTCTAGTGGAGGATACATAATATGGAAAGAAAGAGTGGGAATTCTCCCTATTAGTGGAGGATGGGTTGTAGCTAACTGGGAATGGTGATAGGGTGAGAGTGGGAATGGATGAGTGTGTGAAGTTAGGTTCAAATTTGAATCACTCATTATGTTTTGGAATCTTTGCATGCATACGATATATATTTGTTGCAATATTTTTCATAATTGAACATTGATCGGAAATGTGGATTCACTCAAAGATGAGGAGGATACACTTGCATGAAATGCTAGTTTGTCACGGATTTTACAATATAGCATTGTTTTGTGGTAGACTTTATAACTAATCACTTCCTCTCATTAACAATGAATGGGGGAAAGTGGTATATAAAAAAATTGTCATTGGTAATTTGGTAATCCTTTTTCGGTCACAATGAGTTTCTATTTGTACTGAAGAGAAGAGGATGGGAACAACATCCAATCAAGAGAGTTCCAATGTGATATGAGAAAGAGAAGAGAGCCAAGGGATCTTTGCAACAAAATTGACAACGTTGAGGGGAGGATTAGGGTTGGTTGTCGGTTAAATAAATATGTTACTTTTAATTTTAAATACATATAATTGCTCTCCAAGTTAATTCAGGGTTAATTCCAAGGGCATGAAAAAAAGGGAAAAATTCTTCATTCATAAGTTCTATGAAAAATTAGCAATAAAATAACCAAAAAAATTAGCAATAAAATAAAAATCCCATCCCATACGTGGGTTCATGAGTATAATTATGCATTAAAGAGCTTTCCCAAAGATTGAGCCCATTGCAGAAGTTTGGGACTAGGAGCATGTTCTGTGCACATTCTTTCTTCAAAAGATACGACGATCAATAACGAGCCTGTTGTGCAGGTTTTAATGCAATGGAAGCTGCGTAGTAGGTAGTTGAGAACAGCTTGCTGCACAGCTGCAGTAGCATTAAATCCTGCAAATAGGTTGGTTAATTTTGGCTCAAAAATACGAATGTTTCCATACTTGGCAGTTCTTCCAACAAAAACGCCAAACCCTAAGTTGGAAACTTAGGAAGTGCCCAAAAGGGGCAAGCCAGTTTCCAGCTGTGGATAGTTGCACCGCCCTTGTGGGAAAGACCAAACCCTAAGTCAATATTGAGTGGCCAAAGCCAGGTCTCCAGCGCCAATGCAAGCCCACATATGGACCTACAGAGTAAGTTGTTAGCACTAAGCCACAAAGAACCATTACGTCTCTTGGATCGAATATTTGCGTCAACAGTCAGAGTTTTCGTGATTTATGCTTAAACTTATGTTTTCAAATTTTTTACAGGCTTAAACAATTCTTCACTGCTGCACATAACTATATAAATAAAAGAAAAAATATTTTAATTAACAATATAGAACATAACCAAGAATCATTCAAGTGGTAGGGTATTTCTATTATTACATACATGAGACTGCATAGAGATCCAAACTACCTCTCCTGAGTGAAAAATTACCAGTTACAACCTAGAAAGGAGAGGAAGATTAGTTCTCAATCTTTGTTACAAAACCCTCAATTCCCCCCCCCCCCCCCCCACCCCCCATTATTGAATTTGTTTTTTAAAATTTGTTAATATAATTATATTATTATAATATTCATATTGTTATATATATATATATATATAAAGAAAAAGATGGAGGTGCATTCTCCTCATTATTCTTCCAAACCAAATTGTATTTGAGGATACACAATGAAACTAAAAAGGTTTCCCTCAATTTGATTTGTAGATTCAATGGGTTTTCTTGACCATCCAAAGTTCTCTTTAAATGGAGAGATTCTAACTGAACTTAGGTACATACATGGTGAAACCATAAAAAGTTCATGGGAAAAAGACCATTGGGAAAAAAATGACTTGCTCCTTGAACTATGGTTCCTTTTTCAATTTGCAATGACTAAGAAAAATGATTTCATTGGTATATCCAATGGGTTTTAGTGATCATTGATAGTTCTCTTTTAACAAATAGATTTTAACTCAACTCCACTATACACATGCTTTTTAATGGAGAGACTCTTAAAGTGACTTCACTTTATCGCATGAAACCATGAAAGGTCATGGACAAGGAACTTTAGATGACTTGATCTTTAACAAAGGTTCCATGAATTTAACCTTGCCTCAATGTTTATTTCCCTAACCCACCCTTGATGAGATTGTCCAATACCCCCTTCTACTCATGGGGAAATGATTCCCTTCCTTATGGGAAAAAATTACTACAGAACAATAATAAAAATTCACTCCACGAATTTATCAAGGAAAATCCAACTCAAGAGGTTATGGGGATTTTCACCAATGCTAGATTAAGTGTGGATCTTGAAAGGTTTAAATAGAATATCATTTTATCATTGGATAGAATTGGATATTATGCGATTGATATATTTATCGGGAATATAATTTTAGAAGGGGTAAATTATAAAATGGGAGTTTTAGTATAACAATGAGGGTTGTCATTTACTTTTAAATGGAGGATATAGGTCTTTTTTTTCCACAAGAATACCAAGGTGGCATATCTAACATTATAGACATAGGTGTGTTGAGTTGGCATCCATAGACAAGATAAAAAAATTATTTGGGAGATACAATATAGTCGGGTTTCAACTGATGAGATGCAAAAGACTATTACTTACTGAAACTCCAAGGGAGTGTCAAAAGGGTCAAATGATGACGATTTTAGCCAAATGAAAAATGAGCATGAAAAGTGCGATAAGTTGAACACAATGGTATAAACTTCAATACATGATGATTCTTTTAGCAAGAAATAACCAATCTCTGAGACGTGGCACTAACTGGACTATCATGAAGATGTAAAAGATGCAACTTAGCAAGTTTGTCAAAGGGGTCATATGGAAGCGTAAATGAAAAAATGAGATACATATGTGATAATCATATCTCCATAGACACGATTGTGCAGATGAAATAATTTTACAAAAAGTTTCACTAGGTTATCTTGTGATGTCATTTTTTGACACTTCGAGAACATGTCAATATAGAGACCCCTAAGCTAATTTGGTGTCAATTGATCATGTCTCTGGTCATTTTTAGTTGGTTCACTCAAGTTTAGTCATTTATACCTTGAAAAAACTAAGGTGACCAAATATTTTGGCTCCCTGGTCATTTATATCTCATTTTCTACTAGTGGTCATGAACCCCACCCTTGGGCCTTTCAAAAATAACCTTAAAGAAGAAGATCAACCAAACAGCGACTCCTATTAAAACCCTCTTAGATCGATCCACAAATTTTGCGTAAATACATAATCACAACATTCTTTAACATTTCTTTCATAACAATAATAATATACACATTTCAAAACTCCTCCAAGGCACAAGGTGCATAGTAAATTGATAAACGTTTATGTCCACAACTATCAATCATAACAAAATAGATCCTCCACAAAATACTTGCTACCATGTTGCAACCCTAAAGACCTTCCGCAACTTGCTGCAACCCTTCTATTACTTGTCCGCAACATATGCAAATATTCCTCACTAATGCAATCGACCATATCTAATAAAGTAAATTTTAAACATAGACCATAGCAAGATAGACACCTCCTATGTTCGACATAGAATCCATAACAATTGTAGCTCATTGCATGTTGGACATAAAATCCATAACAGTTGTAGCTCAATGCATACCACTTCCAACTCAAGAGTGATGTGCTTAGCACAAGATACCATGATGTTCATTTAAATCCCATTTATCCACACGAGGTCATGGCTACACAATTTCCTTTACTTTTTCTCGTGTGATCTAATCAAACTTGCAACATCCCTTATGGTGGATGTGACAATAATAACAGTCGAACCAAAAAGGGACCACCACCTTAGTAGTCTCATCACCAATAGATATTTTTCAACTATAAATAATTCCAGTTGATTCCTTTCTTAACCTCTATGATCCCGTGCATCACTAAAGAAGATGAATATACAACAACTCCTCATCTATTGAAGATGAGGCAATCATATACTGACTAACTTAAGAATGTATCGCTTCCTTTTTCATTAGCCTCTTCCCAAATGGGAATGTAAAAGAAATAGAAGACGACTCCAGGTTATAAATCATTTTGCATCTGATTAAGACTCATCCATGATTTGCTTGACAGGGTAAGGCTCACTAGTTCCTGCAACACATCTGTCCATGTTGTGTAATATGCTTCACTGTTAGTTTTTCATCTCCATCTACTTTATCAATCGTGTCACTAACTTGTCAAATTTGAGATAGATAGGGCCAACCATAGGTTTTATGCAAACTAACCAAAGTATTTATTTGCTTTTACAGTACTGTGACCAAGGTTTATTTTCTTCCTTGTCGCTTTCTACGACCGTTAATGCCATTTTGATGTCTTGGTCATTAAGCCCTAGCCATCATAGTTTCATAGCTGTGATTATGTTCTGATGAACATTTGATACAGTAGCAGACACCATTCTAAAGACGGGACGTGAGGACACCATCAGAAGTGAGAAGACTCAACATTGAGTAGATTATGGGAGGCTAATGAGCAATAAAGCAATGAACACTGCATGCTGGAGAAGTTAGTTGGGCGCACACTGGCTACAGATCACGTGGAAATGACTGTTACAGAAGCACGTTGTTGGCTGCCGCTTAGGTTTCCTTGCTACAGAAGTGGAAGTATGGTTGCGGAACCAAGAAAGGCATGGAACAATTGCTGTAGATCAGTAGTTGTGGATTTGCCGGAAAATTTCTGGGCTGCAGATTTCCAAGCAGAACTTCCATTCGGTATTGCGGAACCATAATTCAAAGAAATCAGATTTGTTGTGGAGATGATTAAGAGTGGGGTCAACGTGAGCTATTGAAACATGGAAGGCTGAGCTGCCACCCAACAATCAGGGGAATTTGGACGATGGCAGTAGCTGCAAGACAAATATGGAAGTGGAAAACGAAGGGGCATAGGTGCTGGCCACATGAGAAGATGAAGGTGAATTTTTTTTTGTTGATGAATAAATAAGGTATGCAACTAGGAGAAATGGGTATTGGAGTAATACTCCAAGGTGGAGAGCTTGAGGAGCAGATCAAGGTGGGGCAGGTAAGGGCTTCCATGGCATGTGGCCTAGTAGCCAAGAGGTACAATATAGCATTCAAAGAACCAAATTCACTTTATGTTGGACAATTGCAGATAGGGTGGAGTTTAGTTTTGAGAGACCATTGAGGTGTTTCGAATATATGTAACTGTGTACTATATTGAACCATTAATAAAATGAATATTTGACGTTCCTTGTATCTTTGTGTGGATGAATGTCATTACTGTATAATCATGTGAGCTGTCATCCATGGGAGAGGTGTTCTAGGTGTGAGAAATTATGCAGAGAGAATGGGAGAGTCTGTGTATTATTGTGTATACATACCTGCATGTGTTTAAGCATGTTCCATAGTTCTTATCATTTAGTTGCATGTGTTTAAGCATGTTCCATAGTTCTTATCATTTAGTTGCATGTGTTTAAGCATGTTCCATAGTTGTAGTGAAGGTGCTTCCTTATACTTGTAGCATTCCAAGGCTATATGTTAGCATAGGTTTTGTATGGTTTGTGTTGCCTAACATCGCATGTTTGAAATTATCTGCTATGTTGCTACTTTGATAGGGAGGGGGCTTCCTCCTTCTGTATTAAGTGGTGTCAGAGCCAGGTTTAGCTTTGGTTCGTCTCTGGTTAGCTATGGATGTGAAGGATTATGGAATATTAAATTTGCTACAGGGCTAAGACAAGGAAGATGACCGAAGGAGTTCATTATAAGTCTTGTATAAGAAGATCATAATGGAAGGAATGATGCTCAAGATTAGGAACCAGACTTGAGAAAGATGGAGAAGTTGTAAAGAAAAAGAAGAGGTAGCAAATTAGAGTTTTGTGAGAAAAGAGGGAAGAAAGGCTACATGAACTGAAGAAAACCTAGAGGGCTGCTGCTGAGTGAGAAGATAATCTATGAGGAAGTTACTGCTGGGAAACATAGTCTATTAAGATAAGTTGAGATGACGATTGTAGTGGCCGTTATCCATGATTGTGAAAGAGAGTCATAGTGATGAGCTTAAGTGTGTGGTTTGAATCCAAGCATCAATGGATCTGGGGATCAATGAGGTTGTTTCATAGAATTAAAGATTTGGAAAAATACAGCGATGGAAAGGTAGAGGAAACTAAGCACTTGTGAAGATGCCTTGAAGAATTAAATACTTGACAGAGAAAGCATGAAGGTGAATGATGCTATCGAGTTGATTATGGGAACGTTGAATGATGCTATTAAGTTGAATATGGGAACGTTTTGTAGTTTTGGGAAAGCACAAGGGAATTATGTAGATGCACAGAGAGAATCACCGACTAAGGAAGTATGCATGAGTATAATTGAGTTGAGGAAGAGTGTTACATGCCAGAGTATTCCATATTTTTGTGGTTCGAGTTGGAATGCTGCTCACATTGTAAACACTTTGTTTACTACATGAGAAAGGGCAGTAAGATGTCTCTGAGGAGACATGAACCCAATTGAGTTATAGAAGTGATGCATGATTGAGGAACACCTTGGCAGTGTTTGTTTTGAACAAAGAGGGACAAAGATGAGAAGTGGTATCTAAGACATTTTGCATATGATAGCTTGGCAATGCTAGCGGTTACAATGGTGATGAGAGGAATAATATCTTGCTGCAGCTGCAGATTGTGTGAGAGATGCATGAGATCATGGGATGTTGTGTGTTACATCCTTGCTGCAGATAGCAGATATTAGGGCGTAGTTGGCAGAATGCATTGGTTGTAGCGTGAGTGTGTATGGTCACGTGGAATAGTGCAGGTATGTTGGGAAAGGTAGACATGGAAAACAGGTTGAAGCGTTGGATGGAATGATTGATGATAGCACGGTAGTGCCAAAGAAACAGAGAGGAATAATGCTGTAGAGAGAGTGAAGAGGAACACTACAGAAGGTAAGTCTCACATTACTTTGAAGATGTGAATGTGTGATTCGTGAGGCAATCTGTGTGTGGATTGTCGAGTGAAGTGGAATATGTTGAGGATTCCATGCTGTGTGGTTTCAGCATGAGTGGTTGTCTACATCGTAGGCACTTGGCAGGCTGCATGAAAAAGGGTAGTGGAATGTCTCTGTAGGGAAATTGACTCAATTCAAGATGTGTAGGTAACGCATGATGGAGGAGCACATGAGAGGTGCTGGTTGAAGTTAGACAAAGATCACAGTAGGTTTCAACGAGTTGCATGCGAATATGCAATAATGAGCTTGAAGATAACAACTCTAAGATATGCATTATATTGCGTGCATATCTGAAGTGTATAGAAAATGGTAGGGCATGCTTCTTAATAACCTAGAGAGTCTGATGTAGTAGCAAACACCATTATGAAGATGTGAAAGACTCGACATTGAGTGGATTATGGATGGCTAATGAGTAATAAAGTAGTGAAGATTGCATGTTGGAGAAGTCACTTGGGTGCGCGTTGGCTACAGATCACGTGGAAGTAGTGGTTGTGGAACCAAGACAAGCGTGGAACAATCGTTGTAGATTAAAAGTTGTGGATTTGTTGGAACTTTCTGGGTTGTAGATCTCCGTGCAGAACTCCCATTCGATATTTGGGAACCAGAATTCAAAGGAATCGGAGTTTCTATGGAGATAATTAAGAGTGGGGTCAACATGAGTTGTTGAAGGATGGCAGGCTCAGATGCCACCGAACAGTCAGGGCAATTTGAACTGTGGCAGTTGCTACAAGACAAAGTTAGAAGTGGAAAATGAAGGGGCATAGGTGCTAGCACATGAGAAGCTGAAGGTGGATAGTTTTCTGTGGATGAATAAATAAGGTATGTAGCTAGGAGAAATGGGTATTGGAGGAATACTCCAAGGAGAGATTTTGGAGAAAATCAAGGTGGAGTACTCAAGGGTTTCCATGGCCCGATAGCCGAGAGGGACAAGAGAGCATTCAAAGAACCAAATTCACTTTTTGGTTGGACAATTGCATATAGGGTGGAGTTTTGAGAGACCATTGAGGTGTGTTGAATATATATAACTTTGCACTGCATTGAACCATTAATAAAATGAATACTTTATGTTTCTTATAGATTTGTGTGGTGGATGAATACTATTGTTGTTGTAATCACACTGGTTATTTATATCTCTATGTGAGGTGTTTTGAGTGTGAGAAATTACGCAGAGAGAATGCAAGAGTCTATATATTAATATGTGTACAAACGTGTGTGTGTTTTAAGCATGTTCCATAGTTTTTATCATTTTGTTGCAGATGGGAAGTGTAGTAAAGGTGCTTCCTTATAGATGTAACATTCTAGGGCTAGATGTTTGGTTCTGTAGCATAGGTTTTGTATGGTCTATGTTTCCCAACATTGCAGGTTCAAGTTTATCTACTCTGTTGTTACTTTAATAGGTAGGGGGAGGATTCTTCCTTCTGCCTTAGCATTCCAACAAATCAACAAGAAATATCACAAGCAATATCAAAACTTTATTGCGTTCCTAATTCTCCACACATGGATAACTTTGGCCAAATTCGGAGCGCTGCCTCAAAATTTGTATCAATGCAGTCACAAGGAATTAAATCTACATCTCAACTGTGAACATTCCACTTGGATGTTTATATTTACTATGCCCGCTAGTAGAAAATGAAACAATTATGAATAGAAATTGAAATGATGCGCGAGTGGAGATATTGAAGCATGCCCATAAATAGATTCCCACAAAATACAATGCCATCCTTGATCTGTTGTTTTTCCCATTTTTCTACCTTATTATTAATATACACTTGTATTTTGACTTCTCCATATTCCTAATGTCTCAGCTCCAGATGTAGCATGGGTTTCATAAGTTCCTTGCAACATGTGTTTCTCATCAACAATATTTTGATCTCCATTGATAACTCAGTTAGTTAAGTGGCCCGACCCCAACAAATTCCATAGTCTACAAATTCCATAGAAATGGTTCATGTCTCCCATGATATCTTTTAAGGATGTTGTAAGACAACTCAATTGAATGCTCCATCATGTATGCTTTATCATATATGCTCATGCTGCAACTTTGTACTTACAAGTCTTTTATGAACGTGAGATTTTTATTAACTATTAGCATAGATCCATCTTAAATCTAGATCTATCAAGCATCAATAATGATCTAATTTAATGAGGTGTCATTTTTTATCCTATTTTTTTTTATATATTAAGAAACAATTTACAGGTCAATATTTGAAATCAATATGATTTTCTTAAAGTTAACATCATTTGGACTTTTATTTCATTTTTTATAGGCACTCCAACATTTCCCCCATAGTGGGATGGAAAGCACCTCCCTAATCTCAATCCAATCACAACCCATAAAATGTAATAGCATCCTCCTTGCTATTGTTTTTTTTGATAGCCTTCCTGGATATTTTCCAGACATAAATGCTAATAATAATCATGCTTTTTGCTCCTAGAGACTCGGCTCTGTAAGTGCCACTCAAACCATCTTTTTTATCAATGCTCACCTGATCACCTCTATTTTTTTCTATGCGATGGAGTTGAGATTTTTCTTTAAGAAATGTCACCCAAGTAATCCTTGTATAACCATCAATTAATAACATAAAGTAATATTTTCCTTGGAGGCTTTTAGTCCCTGTCAGTTCACAAAGATCCGTGTGAATTAATTCTAATGGCTGAGAGGTTGTATGTTCTTTGACCTTTAAGTTTGTTCTCGTTTGTTTCCCATGAAGATAATGTCTACAAACATGATTTGGCGGTTTTATGATCTTTGACATATTTCTTACATCTCCCTTCTTACTATTTTTTACAAGATTGTCAAAGTTTAGCCGCCCCATCCTTCTATGCCATAACAAACTTTCATTAATTTGACTCATATAACATTGTTCTTCATTTTCTAGAAGATACACATTGCTTGGAGTTCTTACAGAGCCCCAACAAGATTTTCTGAATCTTTTCTTCTGATTTCACACTTCTTGGAATCGAATATACATATGTGTCCTTGGAATTGAATATACATATGTGTCCTTGATCAGATGTCTAGCTCACACTTAAGAGATTAGGTTTTAATCTCTTTACAAGCAAAACATTTTCAGCTTCTATTTTGTCTCTAATAGCTACTTACCCTTTCTAATTATTTTAGAAGATAGATTATCTCCAGAAGCGGCTTTTCCTTTTTTATTTTTTTTGAGGCTTATAAACTTATTTGGGTCTCCTATCATGTGTTTTGAGCATCCATTGTCCACATGCCATAGATTTGTTTTTTTGTAGCACATAAAGCTAATGAACATTCCATATCATCCTTCTTTTTCCAAACCTTCCTCTCATTTTTGTCTTGAGATTTTGAGGTGTCATCTATAGGAATCACTATTTTGCAATTTAAAGCAATGTGTCCTTGATTGCCACATTTGTAGCATTCTAAACTGTAACTCTGTAGAGGAGTAAAATAATTATAGTTTATGTTATCACATATATAGTAGCCAGGCTACCATATTCTATTTTTTAGATACAGTACATTTTTTAGCCATATCTCTTACATATGAAATATTGAGATGAGCAGTTATGATGGATCATTATTTCACTTGTGGACTATTGTACTCTCCCATGTCAAGAATGAGTCTCAGGACACTCAGATTTGAGGAATGATGTAGCCATTTAGTCATTTACAGAGCAGTTATTGATGCCTAGATTTATATCAGTACTTTCTCATTGGACAGATGATGGTTCAGATGGATTATATGCATGATTATAAATCAGTTTTTATTATATTGTGTTATGGTTATCATTTGATTTTATACTCATATTTGTGACATGTATTAACATGTAGTGTCATGATCTGGCGATCATAATTATATGGACTTGGATGTATTTGTATTATGTATTGATGTCCCTACTTTGACTTTGAAGTTCCCAATCTATACTCATTGGTTTTACCCTCCTTAGGGAGAATAGAGGTACTCATTCCCACCATTTTTTTGGCTTGCTAGTGTTGGCTTCATCATTCATTGTCTCCACCCATCCATTACCTTCCAGTTTTGTTTCTAACCTGACTCACTACTTGACTTATGTCATGGAGGACCTTTTTCCCCGGTAGAACCTTTGTTGGACAAACCTCCCTGTTTATATTGTGTCTTGGCTCTAAGTTGGTGACAGAACTTGCCTTTGGTGAGTTGGATTGTATGCCTAAATCATTCTGGTCAGTTGTCCCGATGTTTGACATTGTGCAGAACTCCCCTTGGTCATTTGAGATGTTGTTGGCTAAAACTGAAAGCTCATGTACTACTTATATTGGAAATGTTTATATGCGCCCAAGGAAAATGAAAATGCTAAAACTGTGTTTCTCAACATATGTGAAAAAGGGCAAGAGCAATGAAATGCTAAAATACTCCTCGAAGGGTATAAGAAAAGGTCCAAAAAAGAAATGGTTAAATATATGCTATATCCAAATATTGTTGACCTTATAAATTTGAAAATGTCCTAGATGAAAGCTGCTATTAGCTATGCTTTCAAGCACTGGTGAAGTCCCCAAAAGGACATATAGGCCAAAAAGGCCATGGAAATAAAATTGAGGATCTTAATGAAATTGGATCAAACTTGATGTAGACATGATGCCTAAGTTGAATAAGCACTCTCTGAACAACTCAACCATTTGTGAGGCACTTCCATTTCTTGTGTTGTTGTTTGTCCTACATATGGTTATAGTGAGTTTCTCCTTTCCATATCCAAAGTGTCATGATGTTAAGTAGGAAGTCATCCTTTTCCCTAGCCATGTCAATTTCAGCCTTCACCCTTCACTAGAAAATTGACTACAACTATGAAGTGAGTTTAGTCTTGAAAGTCTGGTCTGAGTAATAATAAATAAACCCTATATATGTATTTGGTTGATACGCTGCGAGTGAAATGACTGCTACTTGTTGTGATTGTTGCTTAAATGAGTTGTAGAGCTTGTCTTATCCTTATAGCACTTGCAACAGATGGATGATAGCCTAAGTTATATTATTGGTATCTGATCATTTACAAATAGTTATATTGTCTATTGGATATGGTTGATGATCAGGTAGGGACCTGAGAGGGGTATGAGTACACACCCTAGAGGGATTTGGACTCTCTTAGTCTAATGAGATAGCCTATCTTCAATTTCGGGCACTTACAGAGATGATCAGGCTCATTTTACCTTTCTAATGCAGTTTTGCTTCACAGGATGATGTGTCTGAGCAGGGAGATGTTTTATTTGGATCTCCTAGGGAATTGTATGCTGCATAGGGGTGCGTCCACTTGTTTGTACCATAGTACCCCCATCCCAGAGAGCGTAGTGGGCTCAGTTTGACAATGCAGGCCCCCTAGGAGGCTGTTTTGGTAGGTTCACATTTCTAGAGGCAGATTAAAAAATGATTAAATGGCTATTGAAGAAAACAATTTGGGATACTGAGGCAAGGAAATGTCATGGGATGAGTCATGATGATGAGAGTGATGTACTCCACATCTCCTCTAGCAGTTGTAGCACCTGATGGGGCCCACACCTATTTTTTGAGCATTTTTATATTATTTTTTGGAGCTTTTGGGAGGCTCATGATTTCCTCAAGGAGGCCCAAAGTCAACAAATTAAAATATTATATTACTTTATTGTGCCATGGGGCACCCAAAGTGAGTTAGTTAACACTCCATGGACCCACCATGTGCTTCATTTATTTCTTATTGAGTGGGGTACCCTCTTTATGGGTGATCTAGTCTACTTTGGTACTTTATGGTTGTATTGATCCATGTATTGTATGTTAAGCTCATCTCAACCATTGACTAGAAAATTTTATATTTTAATCTTAGCCACTCGTTTTGAAAGCGGTTAGGATTTTGGTTCACTCAATTCTATTTAAAGGAGAGAGCTTCTCATTTGTAAGGGGTCTTTGGCTCTTGGATCTGATTAATAGAAAGATTTTTTGTGGATATTTTCTGGATCTACTTTGCATCTGATGTTCTTCGATGGTGATTGGAAATTCTTTTTATTCCTAGCATTCGGGAAATTGTTATGAGATCTATATTTTTTGGGGATCATTGTTTTGTCTACAGGAGGACAAATTTAGCTTGGGCGTTTTTGCAGGGGGACCTCAACTCGCGTGGATTGTCTTCGTTTTTTATCAGGGAGTTTTCATTAGTGTTGTGGTGACCTATAATTTCTTCTTGATATTTTTCTGCAGCATATAGTTTCTTTCTCATGTCATAGCAAATTTGATATGGTTGACGTTTATTGTGCAGGAGAGAGGGCGCATTGACTTCCTCCGGAAAATACTGGACATAGAACTCGCTTCAATCTTCTCAAATTGATCAGGATGGCAGGGATCATCATCATCAAGGCATGTACAGGCATTTCCAGGTAATATCTAACAAGTAAGTCTCTTCCTTTTTTAGATCTAAATCCATTGTACCTACTTTTCTTCAATTTTTCTGAAAAACTCCTAAATAATAAAAAATAAAAAAATATTTAATTGGGGAACCGCTTGATCTTTGAGAAAACCATTTATGGGTTTTGTATATCAGGCATCCCCCTCACTGAATCATCCTCAATGCTTCCCTAATTCTGACTGGTTTGACTTGGATCTGACTTTTTAACTGCTCAAACCCCAACGCCCCACTGAAAAATTTGAATTTTTTCAGAGTTGAATTTTTCCAGAAAATAATTACATGGGTGTGTAGATCAGATCTTCCTCTCCAGAACACCCCCAACGCTGAGCTAGTTCCTGCCAGGTATCCCTAGATATGAAAAACTGACTTTCAGCCTCCTAGCCTCCTTCATAAGCTTTTGACTTTTCCAGATCTGATTTTCCCTAAAAGTTTCTGACTTGGGTTTGTAGATCGGGCCATCCTGATCTCATTTCCACTTGAATGCTGAGCTGATAGTCTCCTGGTTTCTCTAGATCTGTAGATCTACCTCTCCAAACCCTATCGCTATCCCTCCTTCTACTGTTTTCTTGTAACCTGAAACTTTCGGGCCAAACACTTTTCTGGGTCCATACATCAGGGTATATCCTAGGTGGGTTCACTGAAACATTGTGCTGATACTAACTCAATTACCCAAGGATGAATAGGCATTGATGTCGAAGCATAGTGCTAGCCCTTCCTGACCTCTTTCCACCGAAAGTTGACAATTTCCTTGATAACTCAGGTAACCTGGTACTTTCACTGAGTCAATCTTCTTGGTAATTGATAGTCCCAACTCTGTCCTTGCTCACCTTGTCTCAGTTACGTTTCCAAAGATAGTGGTCATCTTCATCAGTTGCTAGTACCTAAACCCTAGAGATAGGGTCTCCATTTACCTTACACCTTACGTACCTCAAAGCCACATTTGATCTATTCTGGTGTCTAGGTCTGATCTCTCCTGTCACAAGTAGATCCAGGTCTCCCCCATTGTTGTCTTGGAATTAGATAACATAAAGTGAAGGCTGTCTTGATTGACATGACAACCATCCATTTGGGAGTCTAGGTAGTCTTGGTTCCACCTCCCTAGTTGCTTTCCCCTCTACCATCCATCCTAGATCCATCATGCATATGAAACTACAAGGTTGGTGATAACATTTTGGCACTGTTTTTAGGGAGGTATAGGCCTACCTTGGTTCAACATACCTCACCTTTCCCTACAACATATCCTTTATTGGTGAATTACTTGTGTGGTTCACTTGGCGACTCCACCCTGTGACTCCACTGAGGACCATACCCAATGTATTAATCTTAAGTTCTTATAATGTCCTATAAACCTGGAAGGAATCCCTATAAATTACGTAAGGAGAAACAAACAAGTATCAGGCCCCACTATTTTCTCAAGTCACCCTTTGGGATCCCCTTCAACCTCATCTAGCCCAATGGCCGGAACAAACACTAGTGGAACTCATAATGCTCCTCCTCCACAAAACCCTAGGATTTTTGGAAGGAAGGCCAAGGCATCTCCTTTAGATTTCTCCCTGATCCAAGGGGCCCCACATGACATGCCTGATAAATATTTTGAAAAGGTTCCTAAGTTTGATGGAGTGTCAACTACCTCCATCGAAGACCACATTGATAAATCCTGGGATCATATGGAGTTGTTGATGAAGATGTATTCATGAGAGGTCTTCTGCATTATTTGGAAGGAGATGTGTGGAAGTGATTTGATAGATTACCTGCTTCATCCATCAATGGTTATGACAACTTCATCACAAATCTTAACAGTGATTGGTCTCACAAGTTGGATGGGAAGTTCCTCTTGCATCAACTGTTTGACATAAAGAAGAGGGAGAATGTAACAGTCCATGAATTCAATATGAGATTTGACAAGACTGTAGGAAATATCACAGATGAAATTAGACCAAAGGACCAAGCAATTGTTATCCATTATCTGAATGCTTTTGACGGTTGGTTGGGTTTTAACTTGAAGGATAAAAATCCAAATGACTTAAAGATTGCCCAATTCAATGCAAAGATGGATGAGTAACATGTGGCATCTATGGGAAAGAAAAAATTCTTCGATCACTATGCCCCATCCACTTCCATATCTGACCCTAAGCTCCGAAATCCTAAGGAACCCATGAGTGAACCAAAAGAATCAAAGGACACGTTAGAAACTATGCAAGAGATGATGAAACAACTGACTATCCTGACATAGAAATCCTTATGGCCCTAAACCCTACTAGAACAACAATAGAGGTCCTGAGAGAGATCCTAATAGAAGACGGCCCAAGTATCCAGAGAATCCTGAGAAGAGAAATGTTAATTGGTGTGATGAGAATGATGAAGAACCAACAAACACCAGCCACCCTGATGACCAACCAAACAACATCAATTTCATGAATGATTTATCTTTTGATGATGGGTTTGGAAGAATTCTCCTAGAGGAAGAACCATGAGAGCAGGAAGAGGATTTTGTTGATGAGCCTAAACCTTCATGTTGTGCAATAAACATCCCTGAAACGAAAGAGGAACCACAGATTAGAATTTATAAACGAAGAGTGGATCCCCAACCTTCTTTCTTTGACACACAAAAAGAAATTAATGAAGATAAAAATGAAGAAGAAGATATTGCCTTAGGAGATTTGAATTTGAGCATTGACATAGAGAAAGAGTTAAGCAAGATAATGTGTAATATCCCTATCACTGAATTGATGAATGTACCCTATGTAAGAAGCCAAGTAGAGGATTTATTTTATGGCATTGGCCAAGACAAGACCCCTGAGATTTCCCTAGAGTCCATACAGAGTCCTAGTGGGATACAGCTTAGCAAATATGAAAAGGATCCACCTATTAACATACAATCTGCTATCTATGAGAGAAAGAACGGAGGTCACCCTCCCTTTTACCTCACCTTACACATTCAGAATATGCTCCTACATAATTGGATGTTGGATTATGGAGCAGCTATGAATGTAATGTCGTTGCATGTCATGAAGGAAATGGGATTAGAAGTAACTAGACCTTATGGAAATGTTTGTGGCATAGATTCGAGGCGAGTGCCATCCTATGGCTTGATCAAAAACCTTAGAGCTGATCTATTTTCATGCTCAGACATCTCAAATATGATGGATGTAGTTTTTATTGACTTTCCCCCAGTATATGGAATCCTTTTATCTAGAAAGTGGGAAGCTGGTTTAGGTGGATACCTCATGATGGATTTATCATACCTTTGTGTCCCAAACTCTGACGGTGCTCTGATCAGGATCAATAGGGAACCTTGCTATGAGAAACATTTGGAGACTTTTGAGGAAGGGATTAAAAACACATATGGGGAAGAATTGTTGAATAATGCTAAGGCCCATATTGTAGAAGATGAAAACGAAGTGTGGAAATATAGGCTTTCTGAAAGAATGTTTATGGAAATGGAAGACTCCGACTCATTTTTGGAAGAAAACCAAGTAACTGGACTTGCCAGGATGATTAACTTAGAAATGCTTGGAGGTGAATGCTCAAATGAATTAGAGGAATTAAGAAGAAATTAGAACCAACTTTAGTGTCACGAGCAAAACGATGAAATAAATACTACAATTGAAGTTGATGAAATTGATAATGCTAATCATATTGGAAGAATCCCTCGTAGAGTAAATGAATGGGTTGCTTTAATTGACCATAATAGATAAATAGAAATCCAAGGACTTGAACCTATTTACCTATGGAAAAACCATCTTGAGTTAGCTAGTGTAGTATATGCTGATAATGAGGTCAGTAGCACCCACGTTTCTGATATTGCTGGGTCATTATCTCATTTATCTTTGGAAGATGGTAACTTGATTCAAGTCCATGATAACTCTCTGAGATGGCAAGAGGATTCCTTAATAAAGTATGCACCTGAAGGATATTTTAATCTTAACAATATCACTATCTTTCAAACTCCTTCAGCCACACCAAATAATGCCTTATCTACCTATCCTCTCATCCTTAATTTTCTCCCTTGCCACCTGAGTCATCCATTCTTCATAGTCATGATATGTCTCACATTCCTAGTTCTTCTACATCACAGCTTGGAGTAGAACCAACTGAGCTAGAGGTTATTCATATTCATGTTCCTATAGGGGAATGCTCTAGCCATAGCACTGTTATATCCCATATGCCTTATCCTATAAAGGAATATAAATACTTCTAGAATGTATGAGAAACTGTCAAACATGTAGTATCTCCTAATGATGATAAGCCTATTACAAGTACCCAGGGGATAAGAAGAGAGATTAGAGAGATCCTAGTTGGTAGCATCGCTATTTCCATTGACGGTGGTCCACCCAGATTTGATGCAGTTCCTTCCAAGAGGAACTCAAGGATTATCACCCCACAACCACGAAACATCATTGATATCCATCCCATGTCTATACAGAACATTGAAGTGGTCCCCGAATCAATAAATAGGAATAGATTTCTCGCCGGAAGTCAAGTCCTTATCCAAAACCATCTACTGCATTTCTGATCAGGGCAAGCTAATGA
Source organism: Pseudotsuga menziesii (assembly GCA_001517045.1). Lineage (NCBI taxonomy): Eukaryota > Viridiplantae > Streptophyta > Pinopsida > Pinales > Pinaceae > Pseudotsuga > Pseudotsuga menziesii. The sequence continues at coordinate 220,978 of LPNX010383962.1, forward strand.
CCTTTGGGTTAGACCTTTTTCTGTAGAACAACAACACAACTTATTTTTATTTCCATCTTGGTTTGTGCAAGAGGAATGTCTTGGTTTCTTTTTTTGTCAAATTCCAATCCAGATCTATTGCTTGATGGTCTTTGTATACTTAAGATTTCATCTAAAGTATTTGAGCTTTTCTCAAACTTTGATTTGATAGATTCTTCATCCAACTTCTTTCTAAGGAACATAATCCCTTCTTCAAGCCTTTCAGATTCTTGTATTCTCTTTTTGAGTTGTTGTTCTAGATTGTTCTCATCCTTTTTGGCTACTAGAAATTGATTTTTTAAGTCAGCAATAATTCTTTTTGTATCATTGTTTTTCTCTTCAACTTCAACCATATGCGTTTTTTTAGTTTTTGTACATCCTTTTATACTTTCATAATTCTTTAAGAGAACTTACAGGTTCTGCTTCAAGATCTACCACACCTTCTATTTTTTCTTCAGAGATTTTTCTCTCTAATCCCATGAATAGGACTTCAACATCTTCACTTATCTCTTCATCTTCACTATCTTCCTTGGAATATAAGTTTTTCTTATTTTTCTTAAACTTCTTTTTGTAGATGGTCTTAATCTTTTGATGTTTCTTTTGGAAACAAGGTTCTTCATCATCACTATCCTCTTGTTTTGGGTAAGAAGACTTATTGGCAAAATGTCCAATCCTTCCACAGTTAAAATATTTTAAAGGTAGCTTTCCTTTGTACTTTCTAGTACTTTTCTCAAGTTTCTTGATGAAAAGGGTTTCTTCATCATCTAGGTTCTTAGATTGGTTCATGGATAATGCTTTAAATGATGCTTCTTTCTTTGATGGTCCATTTTGTCATGTTCTCATCTCATAGGCAGTGAATATCCCATGTAGTTCATCTATTGGCATAAGTTTAAGATCATCTTGTTCTTCCAAAGTGTACACCTTTGAGTCATACTTCATTTGCAGGGTTTTTATTACTTTGTCAACCACTTATTTCTCATTTATTTCTCCTCCAATACTTCTAATAACATTAACAATTTCATCTATACTCTTAAAATATATTCTACAATATTTTATTCCTCTTTAATTTTTAGGATAGATGAGGATCATAATAGAATTTTGGAGAGAATATCCAGCACCATAAGCACTCTTGATCTGAAATATCCCAAATCCCAAAATTTTCTATTTCTAAACAATTATGCGGATACAACTGGGCTTACAAACTTCCAGGAAAAAATCCCTATTTTATAGGAAAAATTAGGGTTAGGGTTTGTGAGATAGGATACACACTTACCACTGATAACTGGCTGAACTGCTGCAGATAAAGTCTGCAAGTAATGAGATCTGGATCGGAGAGGAACTGATCTCTCCCGTCTCCGGTGAATGCTCCAGCAATAAGATGCCCCAGCAGAGAAAAAGGTGACGCCCTCAAGGAAGGAGGGGCCGGATGGATCTGCCAATTTGCATGGCTGATAGCCTTGCTGTGTCAGAGAGATTGACTGGAAAATACTACAGTTCTGAACCCTCTAAGTATGATAGCGACTTGGTTCTCTGAGGCAGGTGCTCATGCCCATGATGGTCTGGAAATGCTGATAACTCCTTCGGATGAGCTCAGATGGAGTTGATAGTCACTGGGTACCGGAGTATGAAGCTGCTGGTGAGAATGATGCCTGAGTTTCGGAAGGAAACTGAGATCTGAAGGCCCAATAGCTGATTAGGGATTTCTGGTTGAAAACCCCCTCTTACGGCTGCACCGTGCCTCTGCAACAATCTATACCCTGTGCTATATAACTGATGAATGAAATGAAGAACAAGTAGTGAACCAGTATGGCTTATTCGGAATAAGACTAGGACAGATGTTTCACTGCCGAAATCCTGTTAGCTGAAGACTCCGTCTCCAACCCCAACTGCTGTGCTGCTATCCTAGTGCTCCCAAAATAATCAATAATCATAAGTCCCCTCTCCTCTTGCTTTACCTTCTATTTATAAAGTTCAACTGCGCAAAACCTAATCTTTGACCTAATTAGGTCACTTTATCTTCTAATTTGCCTTTGACTTGCATGCAAAGAGCATGGTCATGTATGGAGCATGGAAAAGAGCATGGTCATGCATGAAGTTGGCCTTTGGCCCAGGTGGCCCTTCTTGACCAAGTGAGGATGCCGTCGATCTTCTATGGATGGCATCAGTCCCGATCTGATTCCCTAGTTATCAGTAACCGCTCGAACCCACAGGAATCGCATAGGTTAGCGGTATGGGCCTCAGGGCCTACAAGGAAGAGGACATTACAGTCCTCCCCGCTCGAGATTGCTTGTCCTCAAGCAACTTCAAACTGGGATGCTGCAATACCTGTTCACCTTCCCAAGTGGCATCCTCTGGTGGTAGTTCTTTCCATTGAACCAAATATTCCTTGATCACCCTGTTCCTGAGCTTCCTCTCTCTGGTCTGTATGATCCGTTCAGGAATTAGTATCAGCAGTCCTTCATCATCTAAAGGGGGAAATTCGGTAGATGGAGCAATGTGTTGTCCGAGGGTCTTCTTCAGGCTAGACACATGGAACACATTGTGGATTTTGCTTTCTCTGGGAAGCTCTAGCTCATATGCCACCTATCCCACCTTTCGAATTATTTTGTATGGTCCATAGAAGCGAGGTTTTAATTTATTTGCTCCTTTCTTCTTAAGTGATGACTGTCTGTAAGGCTGGAGCCTTAAGTAGACTAAATCCCCTACCTCAAATCTCCGCTCAATCCTGTGTTTGTCGACATACATCTTCTGTTGATTCTGGGCTGTTCGTAAATTCTCTTTCAATACTTTCAGGATGTCCTGACTGTCCTGTATCCAATCCTTAGCCTTAGGAGCCCTACTGTCTCCAAATGCCAAATCTGCATAGTCCAAGGCCTCATAACCATATAATGCCTTAAAAGGAGTCATCCTAATAGACATGTGATAAGTAGTGTTGTAGCAGTACTCTCCTAGGTGTAGCCATTTGATCCATGTTCTCTGTTGCCCTGTTACGTAGTTCCTGAGGTAACCTTCGATCCACTTGTTGACTATTTCTGTTTTCCCGTCACTCTGGGGGTGATAGCTTGTACTAGTAGCCAGTTCGGTTCCCACCAATCTGAACAGTTCCTGCCAAAAGGCACCTGTGAACCTGCTATCCCGATCACTGACAATGGTCTTAGGAAACCCGTGTAACCTGAAAACTTCCTTGAAAAATAACTCCGCCACCTGGGCTGCTAAGTAGTCTGATGGTATCAAGAAGAAGTGTGCAAACTTGGTCAGTCTGTCAACTACCACATATAAACAATCTCGCCCTTGGACCTTGGGCAAGCTTGTAATGAAGTCCATGGAGATGCTCTCGCACTTCTGTTCTGGAATCGGTAGTGGCTGGAGTAGCCCTGCTGGATGTGTGTTCTCAACCTTGTTCTGCTGACAGATGCTACATTCCCGGACATGCTGCATAATTTCCCCCTTGAGGCCCTTCCATGAGAACATCTCTCTGATCTGCCTGTAGGTCTTTAAGAACCCTTGATGCCCTGACAAAGGAGAATCGTGAGCTTCCTGGATGATCTTCTTCCTCAATGTGGATCCTGGAACGAGATATATTTTGTTTTTGTAGTAGATGATGTCATCCACAATCCTGTATCTGTCATCCTGAATTTGCCCGTCCAATAATTCACAAGCGAATTTATTTTTGGAGTATTCCACTAAGAGCAATGCCCTCCAGTCCGTGGATATACTACTAAGAGATAATGGGGCTGGACGCCTAGATAATTCATCAGCTACTACATTAGTCTTACCTTTTACGTACTCGATCTCGAAATCGTAGGCTTGTACCTTGCTGACCCATTTCTGCTGTCGCTCATTCAGTTCCTTCTGATCCAAGAAATACTTGAGGCTGTTATGATCTGTTTTAATTTTGAACTTACTGCCCACCAAGTACTGTCTGAATTTTGTGAGAGCATGCAAGATAGCTAGCATCTCTTTGTCATATATGGAATAATGGTGCTCGTAGTTCTTCAGTTTACGGCTCTCGAATGCAATAGGGTGATGATTCTGCATCAATACTGCTCCTAATCCTTCTCCTGAGGCATCACATTCTACTGTAAAGGGTTGTGAGAAGTCTGGCAATGCTAACACTGGGCAAGAGCTCATGATAACCTTCATCTCCTCGAAAGTTTTCTGCGCTAAGTCTGTCCAAGTGAATGCCCCCTTCTTGGTGAGATCTGTGAGGGGGGCTGCAAACTGGGAGAATCCCTTAATGTACCGCCGGTAATACGTGCACAGACCTAGGAACCCTCTCAATTCTGTCACTGTTTTTGGTGCAGGCCAATCTCTGATAGCTCGGATTTTCTCCATGTCCACCTGTACTCCTTCTGCATTGATCACATGTCCTAAGTACAGCATTTCCTTCATGCCAAACTCACACTTGGACATTTTCGCGTAAAGCGACTGTTCTTCTAAAATACTCAACCTCTCGTCCAGGTGTTTCAAGTGCTCTTCCCATGTTTTGCTGTAAACCAAGATGTTATCAAAGAAGACAAGTAGAAACTTACGTAGCTGTGCCCTGAAGGTGTGGTTCATGCACGATTGGAAAGTAGCTGGAGCATTGGTAAGCCCGAAAGGCATGACCAAAAACTCATAGTGCCCAAAGTGACAGCGGAAGGATGTTTTGGGGATGTCCTGGTCCCTTACCCTGATCTGATGGTACCCCGAGCGAAGATCGATCTTGGAGAAGTATTGAGCTCCCCGAAGTTCATCCATGAGTTCGTCAATCCTGGGAATGGAATACCTGTTCTTGATGGTCTTTTTGTTAAGTGCTCGATAATCAATGCACATACGCAGAGTGCCATCCTTCTTCTTAACCAGAACTACTGAAGATGCAAAGGGGCTAGAACTGGGTCGTATGTAACCAAGTTCCAGTAATTCCTTGATGGTTTTCTCAATCTCATCTTTGTACCTCTTAGGATGCCTGTAAGGAGTGGTGATGATGGCTTGTGTCCCCTCCTCTAGCTCGATGATGTGCTCAAAGCCCCGGTCTGGTGGTCTGCCTGATGGAAGGTCCCGAAAAACCTTTTCGTGTTTCTGTAGCAAGGCTTGAATGTCACTGGGGTGTTGTGAGCTGGTCTCTGGGGGTTTCCTGAAGGTGACAAAACATTCTGCAGCCCATTCTATATCATCCTGTCGAAGCACTGCCTCCATTCTCTGTGACGAGACCGGTTTTGGGGGATAAGTGTTCATGCCCCTCAAAACTACCCGTTTGCCATCTGGCCCCTGAAACTCCATTTCCATTGCCCTATAATCTGTAGTGTATTTTCCTATAGAGTAAAGCCACTGAACACCTAATCCCACATGATTATCCGCTACATCCACTACATAGAAAGAGTCTATCATCTGATAGTTACCCAAGGCAACGTTCAGTTTTGGGATCCAGTAGTTGCACTCCATGCTGGAGTTCCCGGCTATTGATACAGTGAATCCTTCGAACTTCTTGGTCTGAATACCTCATTTGGCTACCCAAGCGGAGTCAATGAAATTGTGGGTGGCTCCCCCATCAATCAGAACTCCTACTCTGTGACCCTGCACTACTCCCCTGACCCTAAGAGTATGGAACCTCCGTACTCCAGACAATGTAGCAATGACTCCCTCTGGTGCATCACCCTGGTGTGATTTCTCTTCTGCGGCCTCCTGCTCATCGTCATCCTCGTCACTGTCTGAATACACCTCAATGTAATGTGCCTTTGCCTTCCCTGAGCACCTGTGTCATGGTACCCATGGTTCCTGGCAAGTGAAGCATAGCTTCTTCCTTCTCAAATATTTCCTGGTGTCCTCATCTAACCAGGTTTTCTTGGGCACATCCCGCTGGAAAGGTTTCCTGTCCTTGTCCCTAACAGTAAAATTGGTTTTCATAGGGAATTTTTTTTTGGGAACTGAATCCTGAAGATCCCTTTCCCTGCTAATAGCATCCTGCAGAGTGAGGGGTTTGTAGGCTTTCACCCATCCCCGTAGTGGCTCTATGAGGGCCTCAGTGAATAACATAGTCAGTCTGCTCTCTGACACATCTGTTACCATAACGGCTAGCCTCTGAAACTCTGAAATGAATGATTCTACGTTACCAGTCTGCTTGAGTTGAGCCAACTCCCTGAAATGGATCTTTCTTGTCGAACCTCTCCATGATTTTCTGAGTGAACTCACCGTAAGAATGTATGGTGTTGTGACCCAATGTCACCAGTCTGTGGTACCACCATTCGTGAGCTTCTCCGTCCAGGTGAAGTGTAGCCAACTTAATGGCGTCTGTCTCTGTCATGGGGTTGAGCTGGAAATAGGTATCCAACTTTTGGACCCATGTTCTCGCTGATCCTCCGCGAGTCCCATCAAAGTTTGGGATAGTTAACCTACCCAAGGTTTTATGTAGCTCATAGTTGTGATTGAAACCCTTGTTGAAATTCCTGGGCCTGTTCCTGCTCTTCATGTTGCAGAAGTCTCAGAAAGACATAGCAGCATGAAACTCATCTCCTAAGTCTGTGTACTCTTGCAAATAAGCCCCATAAGGCTCGCTGGGCTCTACCTGCATGACCGGCCCCCCTACTATATCTTCCAAGAAGTGAGGCATGGTAGGCCTGATAGTAGGTCTGCTGTATATGTGGGGAGTGTTCTGGATGTTGGTGTACGCCATCTTTCCACTGCCACTGGAAGATCCCCGCTCTACCGGTGAAGGGGGTGTGCTGCTGATACCTGGTTCCGGTTTCGCTGACAGTCTACTGATTGCATTGAGGACTTCTTTTTGTCCTTTCGCTAAGTCTTGCAATGTAGAGACCAAGTTGCGAAAGTCCATCCGATCCTCCTCATCTCCCGTTCCTTTTCCCCTATCCGCATGAATACCTATCTGTTCCATGTCTGAATTGGTATCCGCTAGCTGGATATCTTCAAATTCTCCTGTGTATCTACTCTTCCTCCTCCTATAAGTTACAAAAGGATCTCCTTCTGTATTCATCTACTTTTCATCTCTTAAGCCCATAGCTGGCCAAGAAAACAACTCTGATACCACTGAAATATCCCAAATCCCGAAATTTTCTATTTCTAAACAATTATGCGGATACAACTGGGCTTACAAACTGCCAGGAAAAAATCCCTATTTTATAGGAAAAATTAGGGTTAGGGTTTGTGAGATAGGATACACACTTACCACTGATAACTGGATGAACTACTGCAGATAAATTCTGCAAGTACTGAGATCTAGATCGGAGAGGAACTGATCTCTCCCGTCTCCGGTGAATGCTCTAGCAATAAGACGCCCCAACAGAGAAAAAGGTGACGCCCTCAAGGAAGGAGGGGCCCGATGGATCTGCCAATTTGCAGGGCTGATAGCCTTGCTATGCCGGAGAGATTGACTGGAAAATACTGTAGTTCTGAACCCTCTAAGTATGATAGAGACTTGGTTCTCTGAGGCAGCTGCTCATGCCCTTGATGGTCTGGAAATGCTGATAACTCCTTCGGATGAGCTCAGATGGAGCTGATAGTCACTGGGTACCGGAGTATGAAGCTGCTGGTGAGAATGATGCTTGAGTTTCGGAAGGAAACTGAGATCTGAAGGCCCAATAGCTGATTAGGGCTTTCTGGTTGAAAACCCCCTCTTACGGCTGCACCGTGCCTCTGCAACAATCTATACCCTGTGCTATATAAATGATGAATGAAATGAAGAACAAGTGGTGAACCAGTATGGATTACCTGGAATAAGACTAGGACAAATGTTTCACTGCCAAAATCCTGTTAGCTGAAGACTCCGTCTCCAACCCCAACTACTGTGCTGCATGCTATGCTGCTATCCCAGTGCTCCCAAAATAATCAATAATCATAAGTCCCCTCTCCTCTTGCTTTACCTTCTATTTATAAAGGTTCAACTGCGCAAAACCTAATCTTTGACCTAATTAGGTCACTTTATCTTCTAATTTTCCGTTGACTTGCATGCAAAGAGCATGGTCATGTATGGAGCATGGAAAAGAGCATGGTCATGCAAAGAGCATGGTCATGCATGAAGGTGGCCTTTGGCCCAGGTGGCCCTTCTTGACCAAGTGAGGATGCCGTAGATCTTCTATGGATGGCATCAGTCCCGATCTGATTCCCTAGTTATCAGTAATCGCTCGAACCCACAGGAATCACATAGGTTAGTGGTATGGGCCTCAGGGCCTACAAGGAAGAGGACATTACATGATCCAAAAATCTCGGTGTCCACTCTCTTTGATGAAGTTGTTCAAGATGAAGAAGAAGCAAAAACTTCTACACAGTCAATTCGAATTGAAGATAGTCTCCATGCAGTGACTCCTCTTGATGCTCCAAAAGTTTCTGAGATCTATAATATCTCATCTTCTGATATTTCTGAAACAGAAGAAGACATTCAAATCTCTGATATTGAAGAAAAATACTACTGCACTTCCATGCAAACATTCACCGGTGATTTTCCTTTGAATTCTGTGCAAAATTTACCAGTAATTGCTTCCGAAAGTGAAGAGAAATTTGATTTTTCTCCCTCTAATGTTGCTGCTGGTGTACAAATATGTGATACCTTGGATATTTTGGAAGAAATATCAGATTACTAGAGTGATCCATTCATTCCCCATGATCTATATTTTCCAGCAAATTCCTGCAGGATTGCATGCACCAAAATTCAGAATTTTGAAGAAGAAGAAAGCTGTGCATCCACCGTCTTGGTTAACCATTTATTTGAATATGATATTAAAATTATTGGATCTGATCTGATATTTCTTTGTTTAATATATCAAATTGATAATCTTTCAGTACTGCTTGTAGCTGTTCTCATCAACGGTGTGAAGAAACAAGTACCGCAAGTCTCCTACGAAACTGTTGTTGGGGATTTCATTCCATTTCACAATTTTGGATTTTTTTGAACCTATTTAGATCTGATTTACTTTCTTATATGATATTATTTGGTTCATATTTTAATATCCAACAGCTTTTAGTCATGCTTCTAGCTGCTCTCACCAATTCCGGTGTGAAAAAATCAAGTACCACACTTTCTCTTCAAAACTGCTAATGGGGATTTGGTGTTAGTTTCTTGATATGAGGTTGCTGATATTTTATTATGTGATTTATTATCTATTTCAGAAGCTATATCAGACTATTGATCTCAATCATTTGCTCTCAACAGTCCCAGTGCTTCTCTACCATTGATCACATGCTCATCTCCTCACAGAACTAGTAAAGAGGAATATTTTCTGCATCCGCCTGGACACTTGCTCCTAACACTTGGGGCTGTTCTTACCACTCATGGTTTGCTGTTCATGGATGAAACATATCAGTTTATTGAGTGAACCTCACATGTTCTGAATTCTCAAGAACCTTTTCTCACTTATCAGTTGATTTCAGTTGCTCTACATGGGTCCAGTTTTCATCCGGCAGCTGTCTATATTTCTGATTTAGTTGAGCATATCATTCTTCTTCCAAAGAGGAAGATTCATCTAGAAATAATGATGGAGAGGTTCACATGCCAAGCCCCAGGATACCTATGCATAGAAGAACCAAATTGATCTTGATTCTACCTGCTTAATTAGAGGGGGGTTTTTTTTCCCACGTGGTTTTTCCCCATCACCTTGTTTTTGAGCAGTTACTTTACTTTACTTGATGTAATGGGTGACCTATGGTCTTAGTTACCAGGGCCCACAGATTGTCCAAGTTAGCATTCAGGGGGGGTGTTAGGATTATTAATCCTCCCTTGTCCAATTTGGTCATATGTCTAAATCAGGAGTCCATCCAGTCTATTTATAGTCATTAACACCATTGGGTCAAATTGGCCTAATTGGGATACATGTTTTAGTTACTAAAGTGTGGGGAACACTAATTGAGGCTCACTTCCACTAATTACACTTGATTGCATCAGTTTAGGAGCTTCCTAGACCAATCCCTACAATTTAGGAGCCACTGGGAGTGCCAAAACCAACCAAGGTTAGTTCAGTTTAGTTCAGTTGATGACTGGTTAAGCTAAGTTAGGAGTAAGTTACATTCAGTTCTAGTCCTTTACATTTAGTTAGCGCTAGGTTTACTTGAATGAGCTCAGGAGGGGCACATTTCTCACCTACCACAGTCAGTTAGCCTTAGTCAACACGGAATGTAACACTTGAGTTATGTTTTAGAACTCCGATGAACTCCGGTTATGGTTTAGACAAGGTCAGTTAACTATTGAGCCCGGAGGGGTGCATTTCTCACCTACCACAGTCAGTTAGCCTCAGTCAACACTGAATGTAACACTTGAGTTATTTTTTAGAACTCCGATGAACTCCGGTTATGGTTTAGACAAGGTCAGTTAACTATTGAGCCCTCTCATAGTGATTTAGACAACGTCTTAGTTACCTATAGTCAAGTAGAGTCTAATCAATTCGAATTTCCTCATGTGGATTCGAATTTCTTGTGGCTATTAAAGCCATTGTATTTCATTGTAATTATCTATCTAATTACTCTTTGATTAATGAAAAGCATGCATAGTTGCAAGCCATTTTTGCACTGTTTCATTCTTCAATAACTAAGTAAATTGTGTGATCTATCATGTGAGTTGTGTGTTTGTCCACAGATCTATGTGCTCAATTTAATAAATTTGAAGAACTGCTACATTGGACCCATTGAATTCTCATGGAATGCTATATCTTCATGACTGATAACCTGCTGGATCTAGAACGGTACATAGCTGTATGGACTCATTGATGGAGAGTGAGAGTCTCTATGGTACAAGTATGCTGCATCAATCATAAATCTACATAGAAGCGCTGCTGGGGCTTCTGAACACTATCTCCAACGCAACCCAAAAATCAAAAGCGACATAAACCTATTTAGGTCCCTCGAATAGACTCATCAATGTGCTAGAGTTAGGTGACATCCTAGGTCTTCGACCAAATAATGCACGGACCAATACCCTGTACAAATCTCAATGGTGCGATGATGTAGCTGGAGTCAAGCACGTGAGAAACAACCATCCCGAGAGGCACTAGGGACTCCTCTCAAGTGGTTGAAGGAGCTCATCAATGAGGTTAATGAAACCAAGATATAGGGAGCTTTGGGTCTATCATCTGGAATATGTGTGTTGTTTTCGACAGAGGGAGACCCGCCCCTAGTCAAGGCAATGGTGTTTCCTTAACCAGAAGCGTGAGGGAGATAGCCAAAATATGTGAGACAATCGGAGGACTGATGCACTGAATGGGAGGGGAAAAGAGGAAGAGTTGAATAGGGGCAGAGGGAGTGTAGTAGACTCAAACTTCCTTTGTTCAGAGTATGATGACAGGGAGGACTAAGCAGCAAATGAAACAAACTCATGGGAATGGGGTCATAGCTGTAATACCGAGAATGTCACTACAGATGGGAAATACTTGGGGGAGGTGGACACTTTTGATATTGATGGGATCTAAGGAAGACACATTATAGAGTACTATGAACAAAGTCAACCCAAAGTGGGAATGCTTCCAAACTATTTTCTATGGGGTGGTGTTTGGAGACACCGTTGTGGTACGATCTCATGGATTTTTGGCGAGCCCAAGAAATTAAAAGCTCGATGGTGCTTTCAATTTTAGAGAGTCTGAAAGCACGGAGAAGACTTCAATGGGGGCTCTTTTTCGTTGGTAGTCTCCTGTGCCCAAAAAAGGATAAAAGTATGCACATGAGAGCTCGCCCATCCTTTTTTAGGGGATGGGAGACTTCTTTATTGTTGGTAGTCCAGTCAGGCCAAAAAAGGTTAAACCTATACTAACTGGATGCTCATTAAAATAATTTTACGAGCATGAATGAAACCAAGTTTGCTCGACAATATTTTCTTGATGAGAAGGCTGGAAAAGAGCTTAACGACAACCCATGGTGAGCTTTTTCGTAAAGTGCGGCCCCTTTTCCCGAGAAAGCATAAATGTGTGCAGAGGGGAATGGTCTTGGATTGAATATGCCCAGGTGGTCCTTTTCATTTGATGGTCTACATACTCCACAAAAGGAGGTAAATGAGATGTTGTAGATTCCCTTTCCTATACTTTAATGAGCAAGAAAGGAAGCAACTGTTATTGGAAATATTTTCATTGTTTTAGGAGTCAGAAAAGAGCTTAAACAAAACTCTAGTATGGTCAACCGATTGTGGTGGCACAGGAGGTGCCCCATGTTGGGACGGTGGACAGTGGTCCAAAGGTCATCCATGTAGTTTGGATGGAGCAGGTGGCTCTCAAACATACCAATACATGCATGAGATAGATTGCGGCAGAGGCACACGAGTCAGTGTGGCAGAGGCATGCAAGCCGAGGTGGCTCTCAGACAGAGGTCCTGAGAGCTGTGTGTGAGTTGTGGTGGACGAACTTGACTACATGTGATGTGAGTGCAAGTCCAGAGGCAGTTATACACCAAATACATTGAAGAGAAATAATTCATCTTCTGGACAATGGTCTAGAGATCCACATAAGGTGCGGTGGATGAAGTGGACAGCTATATGATAAAAAATAGAAATGATATTCCTTAACGGGTGGTGGCCCAAGAATGCACATGAGTAGCAGTAGGCAAGAGTGATGCAAGTATAGGTCCACAAACAATTGCATCACCATGCTGTGGCTCATAAATCAAGGTGACTTTTGGGAAGCGGTCCTGAAATTTGTTTGTTAAACATGAGACGATGGTCTCATAAGGAGATAGAGGATGGAATCCTGAAACCAGTGGCGTGAACGACGTCTCAAATGAACTCCGTATGGTCTCGTTATGTCGAATGGGAGAAATTAGGTCAAATAAGGCCTATATAAGGGTGGGGACCACTTTGTGAAGTGTCATTGTCACTGTTCACTCTAGAGTTGGAGAGGTGGGCCCTAGATTTTCATTTGTTGATTTCTCCTGTTTCGATCGACGGTTTCGAGTTCCGCAACTTGTAGGTAAGATCTCTTTCCAAATATCTTCTTTTTGGTGGTTTACATTCTACATTTGCTCACCCAGAGGTCCTCCATGAGCCTGTTGGGGTTTCATGGAGTCAAGTCACCCCTTTCGAAGGAAAAAGAGTGACCCGGTCGCACCTGTGGGGCATTTTTGAGCGACCTGGTCAGTCATTTGGCCCAAACAGGTGCGACTTGGCCTCTGGGTGATGTTTTTTTATGAGAGCAGTGGCTAAAATATGTATTTTGCTTGTGGAAGATGGCTGAGATTAAGTGGTGGGATAGAGACTGTAAAGACCTTTGGGAGGCATCATTGTGGGATAGGAATGTGCATGATACACTAGCCCATTGTGGTTTACTAAATTTCATGAGGATACCCCTCATGAAGAGCTTGTGTTTGTTGCTGCAAACGCTGGTGTGCTTTTGGGATGTTGGGGAGGAGGCCTTCCTCTTCCAGGGCCAACATATTGAGATTACAATGGTAGATGTGTACTTCTTGATTGAGCTCCCTATGTTGGGAGTTGTTGGTGATTTGGCACTGGTACTGTCTTAGGGGGAGACATTGGAGGAGCTATGTGAAAGGCACTGTTACACTACGGTGTATGTGCATGGCTCCCACATCTTGATGTGTGACATTGAGGACCTATCGACACGGGATGTGGTGACGTTACTACTGCGTATCTTGGGTTCCATGGGGAGCCACAAGATATATGGAGGGAAGCTTCAGTTGGTAGAACATGCTATGGAGGGCACGTACTATGGGTGGGCCCAATTGTATCTTCAAGTTGTTTGGTGTCAGCTAAACAATGCGAAGGCATCTTGGGAAAGATTTTGTTTTGGCTCCTTTCTATGTGCTTTCTTTTTTGAGAAAGTACCTACACTACATCCGCACTGGGCTATGCAGGATAATGGTCCATGAGAGCTGTGGATGTATAGGGGGTGCCAGATGATGATACGAGAGGGTGGCAGTAGAGTGGGTTGCTTCTTCAGTGAGGATCTATTAGAGCAGTGACATCAGCTTCTAGTGGTGATTAAGGAGTACTTGTATGTGGTTATGAACTACCATGGGGATGCCGAGATGTCCCGACCTACCGACCAGGCGTGGGGACCAGCTAGTATGTATGTGTGATGTTTATATGTTCATATTTATACATAGTGTATTTGAGTTGGTTGATATGTGTGGACTGACGGTGTCCTTTTATGTATGTAGATATTGGTCCTCGTCCATCACCCGGATATCAGAGGCAAGTGGTTGGTATGGCACCTATGGAAGTTCCTGCAAGGAACCCTCGTAGGCGATGGCAGGAGTTGCATAGAATTGTGCCACATCTGGAGCGGCTTGCTTCTAGAGTCTCTGATGATGGCTGGAAACATTTGAGCAATGATGTGATTGCTTCCATTCATAGTTTTTCTCCAGAGTGGACCTCTGTGATGAGGAGGATGGCTATGGCCTGTGAGTACTTCCATTGAGCGATGAGAGACGATCTTCTTGTAGAGGATGAGTCTTTTGAGGAGGATGATGATATTGAGCCAGATGATGAGTCTGGGTCAGATTAGCAGCCTAGTGGGGCTGTCCCTAGTGCATTGGTGCACTTAGGATTTTTTGTGTCGCTATGTATATTCTGCTGAGAAAGCATATATGGCTTCTCATTTTGTACTGAACATATTTTGGACATGTGAGTCATCTATTTATATATATATATATATATATATTTCATGCATGTGGATGCGCTTTTATGGTTTTATATGTGAGTATTTTTATGATGACGTGAGATGCAAATGCCTAGATGATGTATTGTTACACTTGTGTGTGTATTTTTGGATATGATTATGCATGATGTTATGGTTGTATGTTTCCTATATGAGATTATGAATGTGCCGGTTTAGAATGTCATTATCCATTTGATCTGCTACACTATTGAGGTTTCTGGGAACATGTGTGAATGTGATGGACTCAAATGCTCTAACCATCTGTTTAGTGCATAGGAATTTTCTAAAGAGGCAGGAATCACATACCCGATAGTAGTTGTTCAACTAAGAAACATGCAGCTGGGAGTCTAAGAAGACATTGATATGGTGAATGCCTAACTAGAGAGCGGTGGCTAAGAGGCCATTGACACCATCGTACTCAGCTTGGTTGTTGGTAGCACTGCCCATGCATATTTCATCAATATGGATCAACTCGTGTGACAGGGAGTAGATGACCCATGCAGCCAAGGTAAGGTTCAACGACCATCTACTTACTCCATTAGTAAATCCCATATACTTTTCTGAGGTAGGATCCATCTAGAGCAATGAGGGGAAACGATACATAAGACTCACTTTTGAAAAATGTGTAAAGCAAAAAAGGAGAAAGACTATATTACAAGCTATACTGTCATCATTCAAAGGGGTGAGGTTAGAGGGAAAGTCATTTGGAATTTCAGGGGATCAACGGTCATTCCTTTGTGTGACATGATGAACCCTAGGAGACGACCCGTTGGGACACAAAAAACACACTTGAAAGGGTTCAAGCAGATTACATACTTGCGACATCATAGAAATACTTGCCACAGGTCGTCTATGTGATGTGCTTGCTTTTGTGACTGCGTAATGAGGTTGTCAAGACAAGCTAGCATGATGTGAATGAGGTCACGAAAACAGTTTGTCATGGCGCACTGGAAGGTGGCTCCAGCATTTTTCAGGCCAAAGGGCATGAATCGATATGCAAAGGTGCCCCATGGGGTTGTGAATGCAGTCTTGTAATCATCTTCTTTTCGGATCTGGATTTGGTTATATCTGGAAAATATGTCCATGAAGGAAAATGCCTCATGTCCGGTGCATGGATCGATAATCTGATCAATGAAGGGTGTTGGGAAGTTGTCTTTGGGACATGCCCCATTGAGATCACATAATTCTGTGCAAATGTGGATGGTACCCTATTTTTTATTCATGAGAACAGGATTAGAAACCCAAGTGGTATAGGCAATGGGGTAGATGAAGCCGACTGTGCGCAGCTTCTCTATCTCGGCTTTGATCGCGGCCACTTTGGAAGGATGGATGGGCCATTGATTTTGGTGTACGGGGGCCACATTGTGCCATGTGTCGATGTGGTGTTCCACGATGGATGGATCCAAGTCAGGCATCTCAGTGTAAGACTAGGAAAAGATGTCACAGAATTATTGGAAGAGAGCTTTCTAGGCAGTGACTTCTTCCGGGGATCGGGATGCCCCCAACATGATTTCTTCAACAACCTCAGGGTTTGTTGAGATGTTGACTTTGATGGTTGGTTAGATGTTGGCCATGTTTCCTTCTTTGAAGGTGTCTGGTGCCAAAATGGGTTTTTTGAACCAGTTGACTTTCCCATGAATGAAATCCTTGGTTTCCATAGAAAATTGGTCTGACTGTGACACAAGATCTTTGGGAAGGAAGAACGAGTGATGGTGCATGTCGTCTGTAGCAGGGATTTCTCCCTTAATACAAGGCAGGAATGGTTCCCTTCTTTCTATAGGATGGAAGGGTAGGTTCCTATGTGAAAATGCAAGAAAAATAAACAGAACCGAAAGGAAGAAAAGATGGACAAGAAATGGTCGTGAGCCCCTCTGCAAACAAAGTTAGGGATTTTCTCTGAGAACCTGCAAACAAATATTAAAAACAACAATAAACCTGCTGTTAGTGCTAGAAATTATTCTCAGACTACAAAAGAACAAGCCAACACAATCTCAATAAATACAATACTGCATGTCTTGTAACAAGTCTTAGCCACCCTTTACATACTGCATGTCCATTTAATAATTATCCAGCATCAACATCATTAAATAATTACACTTCTAAACTAGACATCAACACATATACATCTGATAGATAACAATATAATTCCTCTCATTAATTTACAACATCACATAAAACATTACAATACTTCGCTTGACTCTCTGGCTTGTGCTTTTATCCACCATATTCCATCATATTTGTTAATGGTAAGGGCTGGTTTGATGGTGTTTTCTCTAGTACATATGTTTGAAATAATTGTATAAATTCAATCAACGCGTGTATGTATTTTACAGTATTCATATTTTTACATAAATGTGTTTTATCTTAAGGACTTGTCCAGAAATGGAAACATGGGCCAAGATTCAATATTGATATGTATCGTTTGATATTAGGAAGTGAAATTTAGGATGAGATGTAAATTTTCACTCATCAACCAATATATGATGAGTGAAATTTTGGCTTTGTTCATTATGCTGACCATTCCAATGCCATAAAAGCTAGTGAAAAGAAAGATTTATGCACATAGACAGACTTGACTTGATGAGAAAATCAAGTACAACAGTCCTAATTTCTACCTAAAAGCTCAAATATGGATGCAATTTGGAAGCATGAACTTCAAATGTTGTACATTTATCAATTCCAAATGTTGAAATCCAGGACCTTGCTCAGAGACAACTTTTGTGAGGTCCTCTTCTTTCAAATTTGATGGGATATTACCAAGGAAAATCCGATTTTTTGGTTGGGATTCCGATACTCTTAATTTCAAGAAAGATGTTAGTTAGATAGATAGGTAAACTTCAACTATATACTCTTAATTTATTGTCCTGAATTTCAAGAAAGCTATTAGTTAGACATATAGGTAAACTTCAACTATGAATCATGTTAATTATAAAGGTTCTCAGATGATTTGAAAGGAAAATTGTCAACAACCTCAAAACCATTCAATGTCTAAATGGCCTTCTTGGCACTCTCCTTGGTTGTGAATGTAACAAATGCATATTCTAACTTGCTTTCCTCCTGTTTTATATTAATTTGTTAAAAGTCACAACATTTTAGTACAAAAAAAATCAATATGAAGAAACTAGCCACGAATAAGGGTAAACAATTCATTTAAAAATAGAAGATAAAACATTTACCTTAAAAACCTCTCCATGTTGCTCAGAAAGACTTGTTAAATCTTCCTTGGTTATATTCTGAGGTAAATTACCTACAAAGACTTCAGTACCATGTGGAGGGCATGCTAACAATTCCTCATCATTACACTCTTCTTTGTCCTTATCAGCCTTCTCGCCATTACCTTCTGCAGGCAAGGCATCCTCTACAGTATCATTATTGGAATCATCTTCAGATAATTTTTCAGGGTCCACATTTGACACATTGGCATCTTGGTCAGCTTCTTGTTCATCCTATGAACCAGATCCTTCATCCTCTACTAGTTCAAGATCAAGGCCTTCTTGACCATCATTTTTCTCTTCCTCTTCAACATCTCCCTCATCCTTTGCTTCCTCATCCATTATTTATTTTGGCTCTTCTTCATCACCATCAAGGTCAAATTTCTCTTCATCATGCTCATCATGCAAATCTTCAGCAGATACTTTGGCATCCTGCATTGTCTCAATATTCTCTTCTGTTGGCTGAATGCCACCTACAAACCTTGAAGGGAAACTGTGGAGGAGGCAGAGAAGAAAGGAGTATTTGCAGAAAGAGGGACAAAAATATACTGGAGATAGCAAGTGAAATTGCAGCAGGTTTTGCAGAGTGAGAATATCAAAGGAAATATAAGGGCCATGAGAAATGCCTTGAGAGATATTACGGAATTAAATTTAAAAGGGAGGATACTGGAGAGTAAATTTAACAAAGGTAGAGTTGAACTAGAAGTATGAATCAAGAAGACGCCACCAATGTCCAGATAGAACACATGCATTTCTCATAGTTAAGCTAATAAAACATAAAAAACAAAACTGTGTTGTCAAAAGAGAGAGAAACAACAACTATCAGCAAAAAATTCTATTTCATCCACAATTGAAAATTTTATGAAGGAATAAAACACAAAATAGAAAAACAAACTTGAGACGAGCCATTCGGGACAATAAATTAAAGTCTAACAAATTCAAAAGCAATATCTGAAATCAATGAAACATTTGACATAGGATATAGTGACTAATGTTTCTAAAATTAGGCGGCTTGGAAAAAAATGACAAACTAGTGTTAATTTAGGAAATGAATGTGATCTCTATGGTGTTGATCATTGTGGGTGAAGTAATGTGCATCCATAATATACATCGAAAGAAGCAAGGTGCATTGTAGAATGCATGTGGGGTATCATGTCAATATACTAGGTAGAAATATAAAGGGGTATAAAAAATGTAAATGAAAAAATGGATACATGCAATATATAGTGAAAATAGGGGTTTTTTAAAATTGGGAAGGCATATTGGGAGGGGGTTAAAAAAAAAAATTTGGTAGGTATTTTCCAATATTTTTTGAAAATAGGGGTATTGTTTCATGTGCCATGAATGAACATGCCATGGCATGGTTTCACTAAGTGAATACCCCGTGAAGAAGTTGTGGCTCTAGATTGAGACATCATTCTTGCATAGTCTGGAGTTTGGTTTTGGTAGGCAACACTGGGGGTGTTGCTTGGTTGTGGTGGTATTGCAGGTGGTGTTGGATGGTGTTGTGGTTGGTGGGAGATAGAACCTATGATTCCGTCTGTAGCATGGGATGCCCCCGGTGCATCCTGGTAGGAGGTGCTTGCACGGGGAGCATCTGGAATGACAGTGTAAAGGTATCCATACTATGCATAGATCAGATCAAACTGCTGGGCTTTCAAGATGGCCTCCTCTTTGGATTGGGGACGTTCAGATGCGACATCCTTTTCTATAGGTGGTAGCAAAGTTTTTAGGAACCAATCCAGGAAGATCCTGTCATCAAGTTGAATCTTGCACAAACTACGGCGTCACCACCACTCATGGATTTGGTTGGTTATGTGGGTCATCGTATTCTGGAAACAAGATAGCAAGATATCCACCCCTTCGTCGTATCTAACAGGGAGTTGGAAATACTGTAGGAACATGAAAGCCAAGGAGTTAAAATTCGGGTATCTGGCTTGTGGTAGCTCAATGTACCACTTGGCTGTAGCACTTGTGAGGGTGCGTTGGAACAATCTAAGTCTAATTGAATCATCTATGATGTTATTTGATGAGAACCATAGGTGAAACATCATGATATGGTTTTGGGGGCACTCCCCTACATTCCCTTCAAACTTGGGAATGTCTGAGGGGAGTTTGGTTGGCATGGGAGGCTAAAAATATTGATGGTGGATAGGGTCATTTGTTAACCGGGCCAATTGAGGTAGGTTAAGGTATGCCATGAAAGGAAGGTTTGGCCCAAGGTTGATGTGAGATGGGGCAGCAATGGTGGTGGGGTTTGCAGGGACATGATGCACCTGCATAACTGGGGGTACTTGTGGCACAGTTGTGAACGGGCCACTACCCCCAAGTGTGGTAAACAAAACTATGTGAGTGGAAGGGCCACTGCCCCCATGTATGAAAGGTGAGGTAGTGTAGATAGAAGGGCCACTGCCCCCAGGCATGCCAAGTGGGACAGTCTGAGTGGACAGGACACTGCCCCCAGGCATGACAGGTGGGACAGTTTGACTAGTCAGTATGGGTGGAGGTAGTTGACTTATGACAGTTTGCATGACCATGATAGGGCCACCAACAAGGGTTTTGGTGGTGGTGTGGGGTATGGACGTGGGTCCAGTACCAATCACTAAGCCAGAAAATGGATCCGGGTTTGCACTAGCCATGGGGCTAGATGGTGCAGTATGCAGGTCTGGCTCAGATTGGTATGATTTTGAATCTGAATCAGAGGCTGTGTGGCCTTCTGATGGTGTAGAGGGTCATCGTGAATGGTCTTGACGATGTTGGTTCAAGGACCCAAACTGTGGTGGATCGCCTCTCAGGCGTGAGGAAGAACATGGGGAATCAATTGTGTCTGACTGGTATGTAAAGTGGTGAAATATGGTAATGAGTTTTGGACCCTAGTTTTAATGGCTTCCTATTGGATTTTAAGTGGTCACTCGGCCACCAAGACTGCTAGGAGACAGCGCTTAGATTTTTCCTCATGGGAGTGCTAGTCAATTGGTGGGGGTCGTTGCCTGTTTCGCTTGGCAATTCCTCTCAGTGGCTAGATACTTTGGTGTTCCCGTGGTTCTCCTCATAATGAGTTTCTAGGCTGAACCCAAGTACTTCCCACGGTTAAGGAATTAAGGGACTTATGTCCTCAAAGACTGCAAATGTTTGAATTAGTGGAAATTATAAATTTTAATGGCTAGCTTAGCGTCATGAACTAAGTTTGGTTGTTTTATGTGGTATGGTTTGTGTGTATGTCTTTTATATTTCTGTTATACTTAGTGGTTGATTGTATGGTTTATGAATAGTCCACAGATATTGTATTGCAGAACATGAATAAATTGTTTATGATAGTAGTAAATTGTGAACAAAAACTTGAATACATGCCATACCTGAATCTGGACTATCGTAGCCTGACTAGGTGACTGCCTTACACTTATATCTCTCTTCAACCAGGAAAGGGTGCTGGGATCTCAACACAATGGGACTAAGCCCATCCGTATATCCTCAGGTCACCCTCCGAGTGCAAGGTCGATCAATAGGGAGGACGTGAACATTGTGAGGCCCCCTTGGCCTACCACCCCCTCTACCTTCCAAATCACCCGTTTTTAGTGGCTTTGAAAAATGACAGGTGAAGTGCTTATTACTATACGAGCTTCACCCTTCGTATTATCCCAGAATACCTCGAAGGGTGATGACTAGGTAGAGGATGAAGGGCTAGGAAAGGTATTAATTTCAAATTAAGGATTGAAACCTATAGTAATTTTATCCAAGCTTTAATCAAAATTTTCAACCAGTTAACCATTTGATTTAACAATGATTTACACAAGATGTAATGAAATAAATAGAGACTGAAATGAAATAAACAAATATTGATGGACAAAGGAGGCTGAGCCACACTGACAGTCCAAATAAAAGCAAACATGCAAGCCCAAAAATTTAAAATGCTCATACAAAGTAAAGAAAAATAGGTCGCGCACATGTAGAGGACCTATTTTTGTGGAGTGGATTATGATCAAACCGTGAGTAATTACCTCAAACAGTTGAAAACCCACTTCAGAAACAGGCCCTTTTACCTATAACCATGAGAAAATTCTCAAATGGATGAACTATTTGGGAATAAAATGATCCCGAACACAGGTGAATTTTCAGAAATTTGGTTCGATTGTTTTTGCATAGTTGAACGATTTGCAAATCAGAGAACGTCCAACAGTAACTGGTACTATGGCCGAAACAATAACAAAAATGAAATAAATAGATCTATCAACCTACATAATCAAAGATCTATTAATGTAATCAAAATATTAAAAATAAAACCCAGGGATCCAGTGGGATCGACCCGGTATGGTCGCCAATCTGTAGCTCAGGGAAAACCTTGGCTACGTCCAGAAATGGCTACCTTTCGTCTATAGGATGAAAGGGTAGGGTTATTGTGAGGTATGGAAGAAAAATAAAAAAAACCCTGCAGACAAGGTTAGATCCAAGCTCCAAAACCCTGCACAACGCTGTTAGCAAACAAAGGAGCTACAAGATATCAATGGAAACCTGCAACAAAGTATGAGAAAGAAACCTGCAAGCAAACTATATTAGCCATGAAATAAAGATTATACCTTCTCTGGTTCAAATGGGCCACAATGCCCTAGCTTGGGGGAGCACCTCTCAATGGATGGAGAGCTTTGGCTTAATGGAGGAATGGAGGAGAGGGAGGGTGAATGGCTTGAGAGGAAAATGGTCTTAAGGCATTCGCATGGGTAGCATAATGTTAGGGAGAGAAGGAGTGATTTGAGAGTGACCCCCACCCCTCTATTTATACTTTTTCTTGAGATTTTTAGGGTTTTAAGCCCCTGGTTGGGGCTTTAGCCCCTTTCACCCAATCTTTAGCTCCTTTGGGGGTTTTAAGCTCCTTTGGGGGGTTTTAGCCCATTTTTGGAGGTTTTAGCCCCTATGAGAGCTATTTTGGCTCTTTTTAGGGGTTTTAAGCCCCTTTTTATATTGTTGAGCCTTTTTGAGGGTGTGGGGGTCAAATGAGGGTCGTACATAGATGTCTTTGGGTGGTGTAGGTCATGTAGAGCTTACTGAGGGTTTTTTTGGGTTAACACCCCCTTAGCTGAGGGAACTGTGCATGAGATCATTTGGCTTTCATTTTCTCATCATTCTTCATTAAGTAGGTATCCATTGTATTTTCCTGTAGTAACTGGTATTCCCTACAATCCTTTTCATCATGGCCCATAGATCAATAGAAATTACAATAAAGACTAGTAGGTGTACTTACCATCTTTTGTAAATAAATACATTCTTCAAAATGATGACCTCTTGTTTGAAGAATCGATACCATGGAATCCCTTGTGAACTTAATGTATTTGATGCACCCGATGCAAGGTAATCCAGGAAGGTTGGACATGAATCCTTACGATGGCATTCAATTTTACATTTAATACACCAGAATTCCTCACATGTTTATTATCCATTCATGATATCTTGTATTTGCAATGACATGTTATATAATTACAGTTGAATTTTCATCATTCCCACACCAAGTTCCCCAACTAGCGAAGCTTGTAACTTCATAAAAAGCTTGAGAGATTCTATCTGAGACACTATCTTTTGATGCATCAGGGGACACAAACATGGGGTAATAATGCAACATTGAACCACTCTTTATGTTGGACATGAGACAATTGGAATATTACCTTAGACATCAGGGTCATGAATCTCTGGTTGAAATACCACATAGACTCACCTGACATTTGCTTAATCGCATTGATCTCTATGGTACACTATAACTCAGATTTGGGTTTCTTAAATCCATTTATTTAGCTGGTTCGAATATGATCTAATGAATTTTGATGGTTTCCCATAGGAACCACATAAAACTTCATATACCAATCAAGAGGACAACCGCTAAAGGTTGTGATCATCTGATCTCTTTTTATGGCCTCATCCTGGACCTGTTGCACCATCCAAATAGTTTCACACAAAAACCAGTGTTGCTTGGGGTCTTTTGACCCGTTCCCATCAAATATAAGCAACTTTATGTTGTCCCCAACCATTATATGCATTTGGGGTACTGACGAACCCGAATTAGATGGAGCACTAGTAGGAAATTTTTGACAAATACCTTGACTATACTATTACTCTGGTTCAATAGAAATCACTTCGAAACACTTTTAGGTCTTACCTTTAATACCATAGATGTATGCAGATTTGTAGGTATGTTATAGCCCTGGTATTGGTATGGATCTGGAACCTCTTCCTCAACTTCATAAATAAGCTGATACTCCTCCTACTCCTCGCAAGACTCTTCATTGAGTTGTGGCATGAACTTGTATTCCCTTCTTTCGGTTGCACTGCAAATTTCTCTCTGTGTCGCCGTTCTTCTCCTTTAACTCGACCAGAATATTCTCCCATTCCTTAGGCGAAAAACTCTTTGTTAGTCTCACTACCAACTCAGAACATATCAGCTTACTTTTCCCATGTTTTCCAGGCCTTCTTCCTGTCATTATCCATGTTCTCAGTGCACAATGATTTACTTGTCGGATTCCATCATTAAGATTCCCTTTTCACATACTAGCATCTTAATCCACAGTTTTAAGGATTTCAAAAGTCTGCCTATCGGACCTTGGAAAAATTCTCTCTTAGCTTCACTATATGAATTGATAGTATATACAACGATCTCAATATTATATCCTTCCAAAATACTATCAACCCAGAAGTTGACATCCTTGGATATAGGACTACTGACAGTCTCCAACCGTCAGATCAGTTGAGGAGTCCACCCCTTAAGTTCTCCACCTTGAATTTTTTTCTTCTGAAATGCTAGCCTCTCCAACCATTCATACAATATAACAAGGAATTCACTAAACAAAATCTCATGAATACCTAAATAAACGTATCTTCCTAACCATTCCCCTGGAGTCAATCGTGACCCCTTATTTTCTTCATGTGAAAATTCTTGATATTTTTGGTCGACTCAATCCTAAGTATCAGGCTTCATCGGGTGCCAAAACATGTCCCCTTCACTATGATCTTGGTCCTGACAACAAAACCATTTGTTTGATCACTTCAACTAACCCAGTTTCAACCTTCCAGCCTGACCAACAAAAGCCCAAGGTATCGACCCAACATAGCATAACACTATTGGAAACAACTGCAACGCAAGTGAAGTCTCACCCGAGATACCTATAGGTATTGCAGGAACCCGGCTTCCATAGTAATATAAGGGGATGTTTCCATGAAAATACCCGATATACTACCCAATGATGGGAAGGGATAAATAATCATCGACATACAATGTAAACAACAACAACATATATAATTGGAATACAATATTAATCACATTTACTAACACATTTAAAGCATTATCATTTCTTTTCATCATGCAAAACAAATATTTTATCAGTCACAAAATATTATAAATCATCACACAGAAATGAGCATACACCATTCGACACATAGAATTTAACATGGAAACTCTTGAGTTGTTGAAAGCTCTCTTCATTTGCCATGAGTCATTTCTTGAACGCTTTGGTATTCACACACAACCTACATACATATCCCCAAAAATCCATTACATTACATCCATGCACACAACTTGTGGATCGACAATACATTGCCTCCATGACTCTTATTCATTCTTCGCACTATAGTATACAACATTAGAGACTTCTTCAAAACTTAACCTCGATTGACTCTATTTTATCTTCCCACCCCCATAATCCCAACCCTTTACATTTTTATAATCTCTAATGGCCAATTTTACATCCCACGCCCCTACCGATAAGTGGAAAACATTTCTAGGTAACTCATCGCATACATTTAATATTTTCCCAAAAATTTCCCAAAATTCCAGAGCTAACCATTTCCATTCTCGCTCTGTCACAACCCTATTCACACCTCGACCGAACTTCTCAAAACTTATATAAACAACTTTATGTAACTTACCTAGGTCCAACAAAACGTCTTGATTAACCATTGCCAATCCCCAACTGAGTAACCATTTGTTTTGATAAAATAACGCAGATATTTTGTGCCAAGATCTAATGGAGAAACTTGTAAAGGAAAGATAGCTTTGATTCCTGCAATTTCCTATTGATCCAATCCAATCTGCAATAAAAGAGACTTACTCAAATTCATTGACATACCTAAGAATCTACATAAAATATTAATCAGTTGATTGTATCTATCTCATTCAAGATTTGAACCAATGCCAAATATCATTACATCATCTACAGAAAGTATATGTGTAATCAAAAGATGGGGACCAAATTTGATTCCTTGGATATTTCCATCCAATCTAGCCTCCACAATCAACCTACTGAGACCCTCAATAACTATAATAAATAACAACGGGGATAATGGACATCCTTGATGCAATCCTCTTAAAGTCGGGAAAAAATATGTTGGGAATGATTTAGGAGAATAACATAACTTACCAACAATACCCACGACATGATCCATTTCATTACTCTGTATGGATTATCAATATGTATCAGGATCATTTTAATAAATTCCCAATGAAATATATCATATACCTTATTTAAGTCCAACTATAGAACCATAGCCTTATGCTTCCTCTTTTTAACACTATGGAAAACTTCTTGTGCAACTCCTATTGCTTCAAAAATATGTCTATTCTCCATGGATCCAAATTTCTCCAAAGACGTAAATTTGGACAAGGTTGGATTTAAGCTAGTTTCTATGATATTTGAAATTAATTTACAGAAAAATTTGAAAATATAAATAGGAAGGTAATAATTAAAATCCCTAGGAGGTGAATTCTCTGGAATTAGTGTAATGAAAGTTAAGTTTAGGGATACAGAGACCAAACCTATTCATCATGATTCTTCAACAACTACCAAAAGATAATTTCCCATCAAATCAAAGCAATCTAGGAATAATTCCATAGTCCAGCCGTTAGGCCCTATACTTTTAGACCTCACAAAAATGATTAAATCATCCTTCACTTCATCTACAAAACACACATAAAAATACCGTCACCTTCTACTTCTAATAAAAATCACGGGTAATCCTTTATCACATTGATCCATTCTCTTACTGAGAATTTATTTGGGTCCTTATACAATTTTTTGAAATGAATACATGCCAATTCTTGAAGATTTCCATGATCTAAAACCAAATCACCATTTGCATTCTTCAATTCCCACATAGAATTGACATTTCACTGATTCACTGTATACTTATGGAAGAAGTTGGTGTTCTTATCAACTGCTTCCATACAGACGATCCTGCTTTTCAGTCACCACTTCTCCTCATCCAAATTTAGAATCTTAAGTTTCTCTTGTTCCATATTCACCAATTTTTCCAAATCATGTGGAGGAAAAATTTCTGTACCATTTGATGAGGTTATGATATCTATCTCCTCTTCTATCTTTAACAGGTCTGATTTGGTGAGATCTCATTGCTTTTTCCCATTTGATAACTAAATATTTCAGAGCCTTAATTTTTTTTGTCAACCTACCCATTGTCGATGAGTTAGAGAACTCAACATCAATGTTCCATACCTGCTTAACCGGATCCTTAAAATCATTTTCCTTTAGCCAACTGTGGTTGAACTTGAATGTGTATTTCAATTGATCACCAGCAAAATCAAATTGACATAAAATAGGATAATGGTATGATACCCTTGAGGAGTCTACCCAGGATCAGAATCTAAAAAAATTCTCTAGGAGGATTTCAAAAAATAAATAAATCTATCTAGACGTTTTGCAATCCCAAAATTACCACTTCTGTTGTTTCTCCATGTTAAGAAAATTGGAAAGGGTTCCACATCAACCATATCAACTTTTGCAAACAATTCCTTAAATAAACCACTCAAAGGATCTTGATGATATTTTAAACCCCATATTTCAGAAGTTGGCCAGGTAAAGTTGAGATCTCTAGCCACCATAAGGTTGGGAAGGTTAAGGATACCTTCCATTTCCACTCTATTCCAAATTAGATCAATTTCCTTATAAGGCCCATAAATATTCACAGAATAGACTTCCCCTTGAAAACGTAATAATTTACCAAAGAGGAGAATACTGATAGAAACTTATTAATCTGTCACAATAATCTAGGGACTAAACACAGGTCTCATCAAAGATTAATAACAATAAGGCATGAAAATGGTGTAATTGTGCTACAAAATGAGTAGCAGCTCTATATAATCAAATGAATAATGAATAATACAATAAAATATCATGCTGTAAGCATGAATGACAAAGCAATTCGAATTCCCAAGGAGGTCATTCGAATTTAATGAGTGAGTCTAGCTTAATTGAATGTAAGCCAAAGTCAACACTAAAGTTAACCACTGATCAAAACCCTAATTGACTCAAATGAGCCCTAATTGAAGTTGGTGTGCAATAAATGACTGATTCTAACTGAAAGCAGGTCAGACACATGCCACAGCAATCCAACCATCAAGTAGTAGCGCATCAATGACTCCAATGAACCCCGATGAGGTTAACTAAACATCAGAAGTGGTTG
The DNA here is from genome assembly GCA_001517045.1 of Pseudotsuga menziesii. NCBI lineage: Eukaryota > Viridiplantae > Streptophyta > Pinopsida > Pinales > Pinaceae > Pseudotsuga > Pseudotsuga menziesii. Next base: position 249,236 of record LPNX010383962.1, read on the forward strand.
GAGGCACCCCTATTGACTCTAGTTCATTAAATAATCAATTTAATGAAGGAAGGTGCCTTCACTACTCTGTTTAACTGATTGTAACCATTAGTTAGCAATATGGGCCATTAATGACACTCAGATCACCCCCAGAGTGCTCCAGTTAGCCTCCCTGAATGTAGGAGAAGGCTAAGTTAGCCTCCTTGACTAAAGGTAGGCATAGGTGTGATCTAGCTGATGTCATCTAGTGCTCCTATGATGTTAATTAAGTCAATAATACTTAGGATAGTGGTTTAACTAGGCCAAATTGACCAAAAAGAGTGTGTATGGTGGTAAATGTCTCCAACACCCCCCCTTAAGCTATACTCAAGAGGAGTAGAAAACATAAAGTGCATAAGAATTCTAGGGCCCCAACAACAAAGGCCATAGGTCACCCTGTACAATAAAGTAACTGCTTAATACAACCAAGGAAATGGGGAAAACCTCATGGGAAAAATACCCCCCCTCAAACTAAGCAGTAAATCAAGAATTGGTTCTTCTATGCAGCAAAATCCTAAGACTGTGCATGTGAACCTATGAATCCAAACTAAATGAATATGTCTGGAGGAATCTTCCACTTTGGAAGAAGAACAATGCACTCAACTGAATCAGAAATATAAACAATTGCATGGTGAAAAATGGACCCATGTAGAGTAGCTGAAATCATTTGAAGAGAGAGAAAAGGTTCTTGAGGATTCAAACCATGTGTGGAAGACTCACAAAACTAATATGTTGCATCCTTGAATAGAAAACCATGAGTGGTAAAATCAGCCCCAATTCTTAGGAGCAAGTGTCCAAGCGGATGCAGAATGTCTTCCTCTTTACTAGTTCTGTGAGGAGATGAGCATGTGACCAAAGGTAGAGAAGCCCTGGGACTGTGGAGAGCGAATGCTTGAGCTCAATAATCTGATATAGCTTCTTAAATATCTAATGAATCACATAATAAAATATCAGCAACCTCATATGAGGAAACTAACACCAAATCCCCATCAACAATTTTGAAGAGAAAGTGCGGTACTTGATTTTTCACACTAGAATTGGTGAGAGCAGCTAGAAGAATGACTGAAAGCTATTGGATTTTAAAATTTGAACCAAATTATATCATATCAGAAATTAAATCAAATCCAAATAGGTTCACAACAAATCCAAAACTGTGAAATGAAATCAAATCCCCAGCAACAATTTCGAAGGAGACTTGCAGTACTTGTTTCTTCACACCATTGATGAGAACAGCTACAAGCAGTACTAAAGGTTTATGAACCTAAAATTTTGAACCAATAAAAATAATATCATATCAGATCCAATAAGTTTAATATCAGATCCAAATAAATGGTCAACCGAGACGGTGGATGCACAGTTGTCTTTTTCTTCAAAATTCTGAATTTTGGTGCATGCAATCTTGCAGGATTTTGCTGGAAGATATAGATCATGGGGAGAAAATGTGTCACTCTTATAATCTGATATTTCTTCCAAAATATCCAAGGTTTTACATATTTTCACACCAGAAGCAACATTAGAGGGATACAAATCAAATTTCTCTTCACTTTCAGAAGCAATTACTGGCAAATTTTGCACAAAATTAAAAGGAAAATCATTAGAGAGTGTTTGCATGGAAGTGCAGCAGTATTTTTATTCAATATCAGAGATTTAAATGTCTTCTTCTATATCATCCATATGAGGAGATGAGATATCAGATATCTCATAAACTTCCAGAGCATCAGAAGAAGGAGTCACTCCAAGGAGACTTTCTTCAATTCGAATCGACTGTGTAGAAGATTTTGTGTCTTCTTCATCTTGAACAACTTCATAAGAGAGAGTAGAGGAAGAGAATTTTGAGTAAAGAAATATTGTGGTGCTGGATGTGATATCCAAAGTTCTATTATGATCCTCATTGTGCTTGCCAAAGGTTCTGTCCAATTTTGTCCAGAGATCCTTTGGGTTTTTAGCAGAATCAATAAGGTAGCCCAATCTAGGAGAAAGGGCCAGACATATTGCTCCAAAAGCTCTATCACCGTAATTTATCTAGTCATTCTCATTATCATGATACTCTTTTCCAATTCAAATAGACACCTCATAGAGACCTTTTCTCTTCAGAGATGCAATCATCTTCAACTTCCATTCTGAATAACTTGTGAATGGGGTGAGAAGAGGGACTGATGAGTCCATTTGAAGTTGTATCTGTTAAAAACTGCAAATCACAACAAAAGGGGCACCATAAGGTCAGACAACTTGCACATTTTAGGCTTTCATCACACCCAGCATAATTGATCAAGCAAGCTTGATCAACAATTCCTTTACTTTTGGTATTAAGTGGTAAGCCTTGGCTTCTGGTGCAGTGCTGGAATTTTGAGCTTTTGCTCAATTTTTCATGCAAGATCTGCAAAAAAACCTTATTTTTGAGAGATATGAGCTTCATCCCACCTTGAGCTCTGGTACCATATTAATCCGTCACAGTAATATAGGGACTAAACACAAGTCTCATCAAAGATCAATAACAATAAGGCATGAAAATGGTGTAATTGTGCTACAAAATGAGTAGCAAATCTATATAATTAAATAAATAATGAATAATACAATATAAGATCATGCTGCAAGCATGAATGACAAATAAATTTGAATTCCCAAGGAGTTCATTCAAATTGAATGAGTGAGTCTAGCTTAACTGAATGTAATCCACAATCAAAATTAAAGTTAACCACTGATCAAAACCCTAATTGACTAAATGAATCCCTAACTGAAGTTGGTGTGCAATAAATGACTGAGTCTAATTGAAAGTAGGTCAGACACATGTCACAGAAATTCTACAACCATCAAGTGGTAGTGCATCAATGACTCCAACGAACCTCGATGAGGTTAACTGAAGTGTAACTGAACATCAGAAGTGGTTGGAGGCGCCCCTGTTGGCTCCAGTTCATTAAATAATCAATAAATAATCAATTTAATGAAGGAAGGTGCCTTCACTACTCTGTTTAATTAATTGTAACCATCAATTAGCAATATGGGGCATTAATGACACTCAGACCACCCCTAGAGTGCTCTAGTTATCCTCCCTAAATGTAGGAGAAGGCTAAGTTAGCCTCCTTGAATGAAGGTAGGCATGGGTGTGATCTAGATGATGTCATCTATTGCTCCTCTGATGTTAATTAAGTCAATAATACTTAGGATAGTGGTTTAACTAGGCCAAATTGACCAAAAAGAGTGTGTATGGTGGTAAATGTCTCCAACAAAACTAAGAATGCTTTCATGTTCTCTTTCCTAGGATCCCATGCAGTCAGGAGACCCGTTGAAATGCCATATGCCTTTGTTGATACCACTTCCCAATCATTTTTTTATCCCCATGAGAAAACATCAGGATTTATCTTTAGTCGCCATAGTTTCTTGCAAAAAAATTATGTTTGTCGTGTTCCGTTTCAGACATCTTTGGAAGCCTAATTATTTAGGGGTGCCTCCCACTCCCCTAATATATAAGGAGAGACATATAATGGTTTAACCATTTCAAGGGATTTAATTTCTCTAAGAGACTTCAAGTTAGACGAAGGAATTGGTCGATCTTCACTCATGCTAGGAATTGTAGAAATTTCATATGATTGAGAGAGAATATTTTTCTTTCTGGCATTTCTAGTTGTAATGGGGAATAAATCTTGAGAGATTCCACTATTTAATACACCTTTTAATCTATTTTTAACTCTTTTTTAGACTATTGGGTAGGTAGAGGGGTCATATTGTTAATATTTCATATGCTAGACTAGATTCAATAGTATTCAATTCAAAATCACAATAGAAACATATCAAGAATCACTAATAGAAACACAATCACAATATAGACACAACATTTATCCTGGGAAACCCTCAAGGGGAAGAAAACTCATCAAAAACTTCCGCTGTATAAGAAGTATAAAAGACAACCCCAAAAACAGGTGTTCTCCTCCTTCTGTTTTGTCTCTCTCTCTCCCCTATGCACTACACAAGTGAGTGAGTCTGTGTTCAATTAAGAACCACAACTCCTCTATGTAGAAATAATAGATCAATGCTATGAGAAATGATGCTAAGAATATGCACAGGAAATAGATCTTGCTACTAAGAATTCTCACAAGCATACACAGGAAAAATAGAGAGAAGAAAAGAGACTAAATCACATGAATGAAGAGATGAATATTGGTGTGTATCCTTCCATTGAATAATTATGAATAATAGTGTACATAAATATTACATCCCTCATAGGAAAGTCGAATTGTATGGAAACAACTCATAAAGCTCAAAAAGGCTGACCTACCAAAATATAGCAAACCCCCATAGGTGGATAAAGCACTTGCTAAATATATCAAGGACCTCATGAGTTGGCAAAAGCATGAGTGAGTTGTTAAGGAGATGGAAATAACATGCTAATCCTATAAAATGGAGAAAAACTAATGGAGGATGGGTTGGAAACAAAAGCTCCCAGTTTCCTAGTTGACTAGATTTTATCTTATCCATAGAAAAGCAAGAAAAAGCAGAAAAAGCAGAAAAAAGCAGAATCTACTATAAAGTCCTGTATACTAATTATGGATCAACCCAGAATCATAAATAAATCATTCCTGGGATATAGATGGCATGTATTGACTTTAAGGTGCAAGTGGATGCCAACTAATTAAGCTAGTGGGTGAATAATTAATCAAATAATGATTAATTATTTTATCCTAAGTTGTGAGTGGGTTTAATATATTCCTACACCCCCCTATAATTCTAACTTTATGATGGTATGAAAAAATATATAGATGCATATAGGGCTCAACAACAAGGCTATGGTCACCCTTTTACAATTATTATGTCCAGAAAAGTGAGGAAAGAGGCAAAACCACATGGGGAAAATCCTCCATCAAGATAGGACAAGGCACAAAATTTGAAATATGTATGTCTTCAACATATCTTCATATTCACTTTAATGAGCTGACTGAACTGCTTCTGGATGAAGGACTTGTTGAAGAAATCATGAACTCCATGTTCATGCGCTGGAGTGTAGAACCTGCAAGAAGGAAGAGGAGAGACTCCTTGTATCTCATCATATGATGAAGTAGGAGCATTATCTGAATTCTTCTTGCTGCTGTCGAACTCTGATCTGCAAACATAATCTGAAATGGAAAAGAGATCTGTGCATACTCCTTTCCAAAGAGTACAAAAATTAAGACAATTTATTTCACACCCAATTCCCTGAATAGCTGCAAAATTGTGATGTGAATCACATGTCAATATTCCAATATGATGTAGCACCTGTATAGATCTGATATGAGGCTGATAAAACTCCGATATATCATAAATATTAACATATGGAACAGCAAGGACAAAGTCTTCAATGGCTCCATGAGGATATAGGGCTAGACTAGGAAAATTATGAGCAACCGGGGAAAACTGATAGGTGTAAAAATATGAATGATGGATGGGCATAAGATATGAAACATAAGTGTTTAGAAAAGATCCAAACATGTTTAATATTATTCCATATATGACTAAGTACATGGATAACCAGCCACCGAAATTTAGGAAAGACTTCAAACCATGTAAGATAAATATCACTGCATAAGAGACCAATGAGGAATCAACTAGTGAGCTTGGGATTTGTATAGTATTTGGATTATTCAGAGGTATGGTATATGGTATGGATGGTGGTATTATATGTGTATCAACCTGCAAATATTCTTCTAAATCAGAATCCAAATAATCACATATAAGCATATCAATAGACTCATGGGAATACACTGGTAATGAATCCTCTGTATGAAAGGAGGAAAGAATGAGATGTTCACAATATTCAAGAAGGCTCTGAGTATTGATGCCAAGAATAAAGGAGGACATGATGAAGCACATGAGATCAAGTAAGGTAAGTGGTATGACACAAATAAGGCTTGATGTGGCTAAGCAAACATCTTGTAAGTCACTGGGTTGCGCACCATCAATGAGAGAGGTATGCAAGAGGTGTGAAGAATCTGGCACATAGATCTCAGAATCTAAGATAGGAGATTGAGAGAACAATGAATGGGTTATAGGATCATAATCAATATCAGCAGCAGCTCCATATGTTAGTTCTTTTTCATCAATAGTATCACAAGAAGAAAAATCACCTTCAAGAGACACATAAAAAGATGGCTCTTCAATATTTGCTTCTTCATTGAAGGAGGAAGCATTCGAATGAAAGAGGGCAGCAGAAACATGAACTGTATGAGAAAATTCTTCATCATTATCAAATTCATCAGATAATGTAGAGGCCAATAAATCTTGAGAAGGAGAACAAGAGGAGATGCTAGGTTCGCTCCATGCTTCATCTTCAATTTCCTGCAAACCAAAATCTTTGTCCAAAATTTTCCAAAGCTCAAATGGATATTCAGCAGAATCTATGAGATGATATATATTTGAAGACATTCCCAAACACATAATTCCATAAGCTCTATCACAATTATTTATCCAATCAATCTTCTCTTCATAAGACTCAGGTTCACTCAATGCACCAATGGAGACATCAAAGAGACATTGTCTCTTCAAGTATGCACTCATCTTTGGCTTCCAATCAGCATAGTTGAAAGGAGATAGTAGAGGAAATTTTGAATCCATATTGAAGTTGTTGATATTCTCTAAGAGATACTCTCTGCAACCTGCAAAACAAACTAGGATAAAATCTTGTAAGCTAGACAAGCTCTTCTTCAAAGAGGGATAGGAGACTGGAAGCGCTCCTCAACTTTGTAGAACTTGATAAACCTTTTAGCTCTGATACCATGTAGAAATAATATATCAATGCTATGAGCAATGATGCTAAGAAGAATCACAAGAAATAGATCTTGCTACTAAGAATTCTCACAAGCATACACAGGAAAAATAGAGAGAAGAAAAGAGACTGAATCA
>LPNX010383962.1:256811-268180 GCA_001517045.1 Pseudotsuga menziesii
TTATACACAATGTGTCAACTGACTTTTGCACTAGACAAGTCTGTCTCACTAAACTGTCTGGGTCGACTTCACCTAGGAATACTCAAAATAGTATATTATATTATTTATTAGGGTACTAAAGACCAGACACAAGTGGAGGCTTTACCTCATGACTCTATTATGACCAAATACAATAGTAACACCCAGTTGGAGGAATAATAACATCTTCCTTCAGTTACATCCGTAAAATACATTTAGAATATCCTTTGAAGTTACAATATTTCAACACTCTCCCTTAACAAGAAGGTTATTCTACTGACAACATCATCACAGACTATAGGAGAATAGAGAGACAATTACAATAGTACATTGAGGTAATACATCTATACGTCCCATGAAGTTTTTCACAATCAGTAACTGGAACAATTACTCTTTATCTTTTGCATCACATGATCACTTGATCCTTTCTTTGCAACAACACTTCAATCTTTTGATCCTTCGTAACAACACTTCGATCTTCTAGATCCTTTGCAGTACTTTGATCCTTTGTAGCAGCACTTCGATCTTCTTGATCCTTTGTAGCAGCACTTCGATCTTCTTAATCCTTTGCAACAACACTTCAATATTCTCTATCCTTTGCAACAATAATTTGAGCTTATCGATCCTTTGCAGTAGTGCTTCGATATTATCAATCCTTTACAGAAACACTTCGATCTTCTCATTCCTTTGCAGCAGCACTTCGATCGTCTCGATCCTTTGAAACAACACTTTGATCTTTTTCAGCATCCTTTTGATCTTCTAGATCCCTTGTAGTAGCACTTCTATCCTCTTGTAGTAGCACTTCGATCCTTTTAATCCTTTGCAGCAGCACTTCAATCGTTCTTGATCCTTTGCAGTCACAATTCGATCTACTTGACCCTTTTCTATTGTACTTCGATCTCCTTGATCCTTCACTGCCACGCTACCTGCAGTACACATGATCTAAGGATGATAAATCCTGATCCCTTTAGGACATAAGTCGAAGGATGATGTAATCCTCCATCACAATGATCCATGAAATTGATCAACTGAATCGTCTACAACTAAATGTAGATCTTGACTACACCCAATGTCACCCCTATTGTCCATGAGGACTCATCATAGACCATCCATACCACATAGGTTAGGACCACTCTCAAGTGAGTGTTATACTACGGTATCTACACTTGCGTGTAGGAGTACTTTTCCAAGTAAGAGTATTATCTGCAGAGCAGATCTCGATCGCATACACAATGTCAGCCCATCGTAGAACATCCATACCACACAGTTTAGGACCATTCCCAAGTGAGTGTTATACTGTGACATCTGTGAGGACTCATCATAGGGAATCCATACCACATAGGTTAGGACCACTCCCAAATGAGTTTTATTCTATGGCATCTACATATGAATGTGGGAATACTCTCCATACAAGAGTATAGTCTGCAAGGAAAATCTCAACTACATACAAAATGTCAATCATGTAGTCCATGAGGACTCATTGTAGAGAATCCAAAACACTAAGGTTAGGACCACTCCTGAGCAAGTGTTTAACCTATGATATTCACAACTGAATGTGAGTATTCTCTATGCAATAGTAACATCTTGCAGGGTCATCCTTTAAGCTATTAAGGACTACTCTCATGCACAAAGTGATATACCTGGCATCCTCAAGAGAGGATACTATAATCCACAAATAAATGTTAGACCATCATCACTGTCATCCATCATCGATGTCAGTGTCATCATTACTCCCCCTTTCCTAGGAACCTACTCCTCCTTTTTCCGAGGAGGGTTCATGTCTTCGACCTGATCTTCCTTTTCAAAGAAGGTCCATTCTATCATCACTTGTAGTCCCATCACTTTTCTTCCTTGCAAGGAAAGTCCTTTTGAACAACACCAAGCTTGTCATGGAAGTATTCAAACTTCACTCGAGATAGAGGCTTGGTCATTACATTAGCAACTTGCTCATCGGTACTCACATACTAGAGCTTGATGGATCCCTTTTGTACCATATCCCTCATATAAAAATATCAGATTTCTATATGATTTGATTTCTCATGGAACACTAGATTCTCTGTCATCTTTATACAACTTTGGTTGTCACAGAAAATTACTATGGTGTCCAAATCCATGTCAAATATTCCTAACATCATCTTTTGAAGCCATATCACTTCACAACAAGTAGAGCAAGCTGCAATGTACTCTGCTTCAATCGTACTTAGAGCAACACTAAACTATTTCTTACTAAACCATGAGATCATGGTGGATTCTAGACAATAACATCCACCTAAGGTGCTCTTTCTATCTGTGGCAGTTCCTTCCCATTATGAATCCATATACCCATACAAATTGTAGTCATGATCTCTCCCATAGTATAGTCCCATATTATTCATACCTTTTAGGTACCCCATCACATGCTTTGCAACTATCAAGTGAACCCATCTACATTTAACTAGATACCGACTCAAGGTGTTCACAACAAAGCATATATCTGGCCTTGTGTTCGTTAGATACATTAATGACCCAATAATCTATCTATCATGAGTCATGTACACTAGCTCAGATGTATCATCAGACAACAACTTCAAGTTGGTGTCCATGGGTGTGGACATGGATTTCAATCCATCATATCAAATATTTTCAAGATTTCTATTGCATACTTTCCATGATTCAGAAAGATTCCTTCTGGGCTTTGCCACACTTCCATCCCTAGTATATAATGCATCAATCCAAGATCTTTCATCTCAAATTCTTCATCTAGCTTCTTCTTGCAATCCTTGATCTTTTTCTCATTTCTAGTCAGAGATAGATCATCCACATACAACAATAGTATGATTGGTTCATTATCCATAATATTCATATAAAGATTAGGATCAACTTTACTCTTAGTAAATCCCATGCTTTTTAAGAAGCGATCTATTCTACCATACCAAGCTCTAGGAGCTTGCTTTAGTCCATACAGATCCTTTTTCAACTTGCATACATGAGTCACTCTGTCTTCGACTTCAAATCCTTGAGGCTATCCGATGTAAACCTATTCCTCAATCACACCATTAAGGAAGGCTATCTTTACATCTATTTGGTGTAAGTCTCATTTCATCATGGAAGAAAGTGCCATAAAAGTTCTGATGGAAGTGTACCTTGCAACATGAGCAAATGTTTCTTCATAATCGATCTCCTCTTTCTAAGAGAATCCTCTAGCCACAAATCTTACTTTATACTTCTCAATACTTCCATCTGCAACATGATTTATCTTGTAGATCCATTTCAAAGATACCACACTCTTGTTTTCTGGTTTGGGAACAATATCCCAAACATCATTCTTCATGATCAACCGGTATTCTTCCGTCATTGCTTCAACCCATTCTTTCTTTTGTGCATCTTCCTCATAGCTAGTGGGTTCTTGATCTACAAGGTTGCACATCAAAGCTACATAACTGGAATATGGATTTGATCTTTTGCTGGTTCTTGTGGATCCTTCTAGTGATCCATATCTTTCTTCTTCTTGTATGATTTATCTTACCCAAGCAAGTTTTCTCTTTCAAGAGATATCCATAGTAGGGGGCTCCTGAGGCTCTTGCATGTCATGATCTTCTAATGCTACTATTTCAGGAGTTGGTTCAGCTTCTGTCCTTCCGGGAGGTACATCCTCTTCCTATACTTCTTCAAGATGACACCTTCTAGAATTCTTAAGTGCTGCCTCTTCATCGAATGTTACATCCCTACTAATCTTGATATGATGGAATCCTGAAATGTATATCCTGAAGGCTTTCGAGACTTCACATTATCCTACAAATATTCCCTTCTTACCAGAAGGATCCAATTTGGTTCTCTTCTCTTTCAAAATATGTACATATATTGGACAACCAAATATCTTGAGATGGCTTAATTCAGGCTTCTTTCCGGTATACATCTCTTCAAGAGTCTTGAGTCGAATAGCACTGTGAGATAATATATTTTGCACATATTCGGTTGTTCTTGCAGCTTCATCCCATAGGTGCATAGGGAGGGCTTGTTCATGAATCATGGTCTTTACTACTTCCATGATAGTTCTATTCTTTCTTTCCGCAACACCATTTTTTTTGGGATTAAAGGGAGTGGTTAGTTCCCTCTTGATTCTTGCCTCCTTACACAATACTTCAAATTCCTTTGAAGTGTATTCTCCACCATTATCTGATCTTAGTGTCTTGATTCTCTTTTCTGACTGGTTCTCTATCAAGGCTTTGAATTCCTTGAATTTCCTAAACACTTCACTCTTATTATTCAAGAAGTATATCCAAGTCTTTCTTGAATAATTATCATTAAATGTGACATAGCACTGATATCCACTCAGGGATATGGAGGGCATAGGACCACATACATCGTAATGGATTATTTCCAACGTACCTTTAGTCTTTGTGTCACTTTTCGAAAAGGGATTCTTGATTTTCTTTCCTTGTGCTCATCCCTTGCAAGTTCCCTCATATTCGATCTTCATATCTGGTAACCGTGTTACCAACTTGACCACATAGGGAAATGCTTTGTAGTTGATGTGAGCAAGTCTCCTATGCCAAAGTTCACTTGAGTCAGTAGTATCATGGACAAGGGATGTCACTGGATGTCCTTTGAGCTTGTACAATCCTCCTTCTTCTTCTCCAATGAATACAACATATTCAAGTGCCTTTCCTTTGGACCACATAAGTACTTGTCCATCTATAAAAGCAACTCTATATCCTTTCTTATCTAGAGTTGAGATGGAGAGTAGGTTCTTTTTCAAACTTGGTACATACAATACTTCCTTAATATTCATGGAGGTCCCAAATTCAATCTTGTAGCTTGATTCACCCATACCTTTGATGGGATATTGATAGTAATCTCCCAATGATACCTTCTGGGGAGAGTTCCTATCTTCAAGATTTGACAGAGTTTTCTTCTTTCTTGTCATGTGCTTAGAGGCACCACTATCAATAAGCCATGTATCTTCTCTAGGTGTTACAGACCTAGAGAGTGTAGAGAATAACACATATTCTTCTACATCTTCACATCTAGTTCTCTTTCGAGGTCTTTCTTCATCCTCATCTTCAGCTAGATGAGAATGATGCCTTTTGTTGTTATTGTTCTTTGATGATGGACATTCTCTAGCAAGATGTCCTATATTATGATAGTTGTAGCATTGATACTTTGAGTAATCCTTATTCTTCTTCTGGAATTTATTCTTTGAAGGATTATGATTACTCCTCTTGAAGTTTGATTGATTTCTTCCTTTAGTGTGGGTATCTAGAGCTTGATCATCTTCTCTTAGGAGAGCTTCTCTATTAGCTACTCTAGATTCTTCTTGTATGCAATCTTCCCACACTATGTCAAACTTCATACTTTCTTTTTTGGCACATAGAGTTTGGATGAATGAGTCCCAAGATATAGTGAGGCCATTGAGAGCAGTCATAACCAATTCATCCTCATCAAGGGTATCTCCAATAACACTTAGCTTCTATTTGATCTGGGAGACCGTGTGAAGTAATCTTGAATATATTCTCCTTTGCTCATCTTGGTGCCCTACAATTGAGATCTCAAATTCATCTTTCTATTGATGTTCTTTCCTTCATACATTCTGGAAAATGAATTATACATTTTTTTAAGTGTCTTATTAGATGACACCTGAGGGATCAAGTGATCCTTAATGGAATCAGCAATGATCCTTATTGCCTTGATAAGGTCTTGTTCATGCTTCTCCTTAGCTTCAGCTTCTTTAGGTTCTGCAATCTCATCCTTGATGTACTTCTCAAGACCATTCTCTTTGAGAATGAGGCTAATCCTATACTTCCAAGCCAAGAAGTTTTCTAGGCCTTCCAATTTGTCCTAAAGCTTAGTGTTTGGGGCCGTATTGTCCAGTAAGTCACTCAAAAATGAAATTTATCAAAACATGAGATTGACCTTACCAGTAGATGCACTTGGAAGAGGTGAGTTGGTTGATCCAACTGCTTTTTGGAGATCCGTAATCTTCAGTCTTCAAATCCTACTTGCGAGGTTGCAACACTACATATTTTCTGGTTTTGTTTCACTGTAGTTTTGTGGTTCATTGCCAAACTAGGGTTTGGATTTCTCGGAGATCCAACCACCCAAAAACTTTGATCTAGGGATCAATAGATGCGCTCTGGGAGGAAACAACTTTATATGCAAGTAGATATTCAAAACTCCAACTTTTACATAAACCCTAATTTCTTCCAAAAAGGGAGGAGAGAGAATTCCACCTTGTGAAAGCTTCTCTAATCAACCTCGCTCTGATATCATGTTAAGATTTCATATGGTATACTAGATTCAATAGTATTCAATTCAAAATCACAACAACAACATATCAAGAATCACTGATAGAAACACAATCACAAGATAGCCACAACATTTATCCTGGGAAACCCTCAAGAGGAAGAAAACCTAGCAAAAACTTCCTCTGTATAAGATGTATAAGAGAAAACCACAAAAATAGGTGTTCTCCTCTCTCTCTCTCTCTCTCTCTCTCTCTCTCTCTCCTATGCGCTACACAAGTGAGTGAGTCTATGTTCAAACAAGAACCAAAGCTCCTCTATTTATACAAAATGTGTCAACTGAATTTTGCACTAGACAAGTCGGCCCCACTAAACTGTCTAGGCTGACTTCACCTAGGAATCCTCAAAACAATATATTATATTATTTATTAGGGTACTAAAGACCTGACACAAGTGGAGGCTTTACCTCATGACTCTATGATGACCAAATAAAATAGTAACACCCCGTTGGAGGAATAATAACATCTCCCTTGGGTTACAGTCATAAAATACATTTATAATATCCTTTGAAGTTACAATATTTCAACACATATGATATTTTTCATGCCCTAAGGTATCATCCCCCATTTAACATTCCTAATGAAATATTGAAGTTGAACCCTCTTTAGGGTTTCACATTATGATGGGTGAGATTCAATGAGGGATTGTGGGTTTGGAAGAGAGTACTCTTCACTGAAATTTGGTTCTTCATCATCTACAAACCTAGACTAACCCTAGGGTCTAAAATCCCCACCCCCATTTCGAGAGAGATAATGGGGATAGCCTTATGAGGTTGAGAGGTGGAATTTTGAAATGGCATAGGAACATGCTTCCCAATATTAATACATGAAGGATTTTCTTGAATCTCGACAAGAGATGAATTTGAGGTTATATTATAAGTTCCATATATCCTAGGTTTTTCCAAACCAGGATCAACTAGCATTTCATTGCTTTGAGAGCGAATGGAGATACCCATGTAGAAAAAAGGCCTCCTCCAATAGATGATCATCCACCAGATCCCCTTTTGAAACCATACCCACAACAAATTCATACTCCTAGGAATATAAGGAGGAAACAAAATAAGGGTTTAAGTTTTTCAACTTACCGATATAGCAATATTCCACCACAAGAGGATTTGAGGATGGAGACTAGCTTGTAACAAGCCACCTAGCACTTCCTTATCATTGTTGTCTTTAGAAGACCAAGCTTCTATTTCTTCTTGAGAGTCCAGTGTATGAATTCGAACCCAAGGAGGAGCACTGTTTCCAAAAATGACCAACTACCTTACAATTCGAACAACGAAAAGGAATACCCAGTAGTCTAGGTTTCAATGGAACAACCTACCTCACCATTCAATATCCAACTTGTCTAATAAATCCTTAGACATATCAAACTCCACCAACATATGGCCTATACGTTTATCTGCACCATGAATGGTTTTGTCTTCCACATGTAAGAAGAAACCCAAGTGATTTCCAATAGCTTCAAAGGTCACCTTATTCCAGAGAACTAAGGGGATACCCGATAACAAAACCCATAAATGTCTAAATTTAATACCTTTATAGGCTAGATCAAATACATAGTGCCATTGCTTAAGAATTAAGCTTCCATGTCCTTTCATCTATGTTCTTTAAAGGACAAATGTAGCATGTTCCTCCTATCTGAAAATGAACCCAACCCAACCCTTCTGAAAATAGAAATCATGGGTTTATAGCCTATAATAGGATCCCACACCACCACTGCCCAGTCCTCTATATCCTTGCACTTCATAGCCTTATATTTGAATTTGTCAACCAAAGCCCTGAGAGAAAGGTCGAAAATTTCTTCTAGTCCAACCCCGCATCCAAGAACCATTTTGTCCTCATCCTATCTTAGTTTCCACTTGTGAAACTTTCCTCCATACTTTTTCCTAGAGACAGAGGGTTAATTTTGCAAAGGACTGGGAGTTTGCTGAGGAACAGTAATCATAATATTCAGGTGGGTTGTTTTTGCAAGGAGGACGACCAATTTTGGAGGGGCCACTATCTTAGGGGAAACCTTTAATTCCTTTCCACGTACACCACCACATGACGACCTCATCGAATTTCTGGAAATTTATAAAGCCACCTTTTTTTAGATAGAAATCCCTCTTGCACTGACATATTTTGAGATTCCCACTTCACATGTGGTATAGCCTATTTTCTGAGCAATTTTTAGGGTTTTCAAGTAAGAGTCCTAACATAACAAGGACCGGGATGCCATACTTGGACATACCCAAAAACCCCACACCGAAAATTTTGGATAAGACAAAAACTAATTTTTTACCCCAAGGAGCGCAACAACTAAAAGGAAGAACACCTCTTATCATAACAAACAACCATCTTGTTTCCCAAAATAGGAAGGACATCCCATGATTGAACCGATTTATAGGTTGTATGCTTATGGCCATAGAACTAGGGATTTAACCTTGGAATCCTAAATCCAAAAACCCTATAAGTCTGAGATTCCATATTCATTACAATAACTTACTAGGAACCTTCTTTCCTACATCATGCTAAAAACTATATCCATTTTTCATGGATTCTACAATCTTTTAGCGATTTTCCTATAGAGGTAACCAGGGTTTCGCACAGAGGGTTTCACATTGATTATGAAGACATGGTTTACATATTATTTTTGTATTAGTTTTATTATTAAAGCAACAAATGTGATTCATAGATATTAAAGTGCCTTCACTTAAAATATGAATGGTATATTGAAAAAACAATGTTCTTGATGAGTTTGGTAGAAGATTTCCATAGAGATATCAAGCTCTTTACTATTTAATAAGAGAACTTGCAAATATTGGAACTCATAATTTAGTAGATGCAATACACCCAAATTGAAGCTTATTAGATCTACACTAAGAAATATTAGAAGAGTGTAAGTAAGCAATCCTTAATCTTAAAAACATTGCTATGAGACTTATTACACTAGATGATGAAATTATATGGTCTTAAAATAAATCCTAAAGAGTATACATAGAAAAATTAAGATACGAGACTAAATGAAGGAGAGAAATAGTGACGATGAAATCTGTATGGAAACTAAGTGAATGTTAAAAACTAGGGTTTTCGTATGATTAATATTATTTAACAAAATTTTAATTTGGGATAATTGTACGAAAAGGGCATAGTCAAGGCTCAGATGGTGTAGTTTTAATAAAAATGAAGATGAATCTATTGACCATATGTTAGTGTAGTACTCGTATACAAGAGAAATATAGGAGAAGCTCAAAAATTAACATATGGAAAATGTAAGTGGGAAGGCAATATTGTATTAGAATTCTTTGAAAGCTATCATAAGGATAAAGCCTGATAAAATAATATCTATAAAGTTGTCTTTTATAGTGATGTACGCAATATGGTTGTTCAACAAGGTAGGTGATGTTGTCAGGTAACATAATGTAACATTACAGAAAATAAAATAAAAAGTATTAAAAAAAGAAAAAAACCATGTCAACTCATAAAATAAAAATAAAAAACCAAATAAAATGTATTTAAAAAATTCCATGTCAATTCATAAAATAAAAAAATTAAAACCAACATAGATCCATCTTAAACCTGGATCTATGAAGCACCAAGAGGGATCCAAGTTCTTGAAGTGTAATTTTTTTCCAGACGTGTAAAAAACATATGATAAAAAAATTTACATCTCTAGAAATTGGATCCCTCTCGGTGCTTGATAGATCCGAGATTAAGATGAATCTATGTTGGTTGGTAATAATTAAATGATTTTAATAAGCAATGAAATCCTACAAATACAAGTCAGATGTGGCTATGTAGGTATACAAAAAAAACAATGATGAAGATATTAAAATTATCCTAAGATCAACATATCAAATACGTGGAATTATTTTAATGAAGCATGCCCACCTTCATAATCATGTAAATTTGGTAATGTTATGTTTTGTTTTTTATGGAAAAATCGATTAGAGATGATACTTGGTAAATTTTAAAAGATCACAATAATCTAAAATACATATATTTACATAAACATGAGCATCCACTCTTTGTAGTTTAATTTAACATGGATATACTTAGTTTTTTATAATTCAACAAATGAATTTAGAACACTCCATACCCTAAACTATATCTTAGTTAAAGGATTTTAAGTAAATTTGGAAAGAGGGACATTATATATCTAAAGGATAACCATGTAATATCTTTTAACGGAACAATAAAGAAATAACTAATAATACAGAAAAATTGTTTCTAGTTGATGAAGAAAGTTGCACTCAAAATAGAGATAAAATGCCTAAATGTTAGGTGACTCCAAATTCATTGTTAAATCAACAAAATAAATTATAAGTAAAAAATTATTATTAACACCTATTATAGATACAATCAATAAGGCTCAACTCAACATGAAAACATGTATGTTATTTAAAGAAACTATCATAATGTGAGAGGGGACGATGAAAAATGAATAAGAAGAGGAGGGGTAGGCTATCTTAGTGGAAACTCTCTCTAGTTATTCCTAAAATCACATTTAGATGGCAAGTGGCCATGGAAATTGTGGTAATCCAGTTTTTTTTAGATTTAAGTTTTATATTTTGTTGTATTAAAATATGATTTTTGTGAGAGCTATAAAAGAAAATGATAAATACAATTATTTGGTTTTTATACAATTATAATTCATTTTTTAAAAACATAAAATATGCATCAAAATATATATATATATATTTTGATATATAAAAACATAATTTTTTTTTTTTTTTAACAAGATAAAAAATTACAAAGCCCTTACTAAAAAGAAGAAAAGGCAGTATATTCGCAAAAGGCAAGACAATCTCTTACACCTCTCTAAGACGCCCCCTAAGAAATTCTGGAGGCAGATTCTAACTAGAAAAACTAAAGATAATAATAAAATTTCTCTGCACGACTGGAATTCCTATCTTAAAAAGCTTTATGACTCCCCGAATGTTGTAGACAACTTTGAAACCCTCCTCACAATGGAAGAATTTTTCTCTTTAAAATACATAGATTTTGGGGTTAAGCGTCTGGCTAATGGAAAAGCTAAGGACATTGAAGGTTACCAGGAAGAAATCTTAAAAATTGGAGGTCCTGTCCT
>LPNX010383962.1:268336-401623 GCA_001517045.1 Pseudotsuga menziesii
GTCCTTCTAGCAAGGTGTTATTCTGATCTTGATAAGCAGCTTCGACTCCTCAAAGATTTCTGCTCTAATATGGGTATGACTGTTAACACTGAAAAAACAAAAGTTATGATTATCAAATCCAAGAATGATACATACGCTAATTTTATGTATGACAATAGCAACTTGGAGGAAGTATCTTCTTACAAGTACCTAGGAATTGATATTCATCACAAGCTCAACTGGAACTATAGCATTAACAAAAGGATTAACGGAGGGTGGAAAGCTTACTTTGGTCTTGAAAATAACTGTAAAGCTGCAAACCTCATGATGTGGGATAAAAAGAAGTTCCTTTTTGAAACTCTAGTCACTCCTGTTATCCTGTATGGGTGTGAGGTTTGGGGTTGCAGCATCTCTAGAGAACCGTGGAGAAAGATCGAGCAAATCCAGAAGCGTTTTATAACTTATAACTTCAAAATAAAAAACAATACACCCTATCCTATTCTCCTTATAGAAGTGGGTCTTTCCCCCATCGAGAGCCTAGCTATGACTAGACTCCTGTTAAACAAGAACAAAATCAATAACATGGGAGACCATAGACTCCCTAAGCTAGCTTTAAACTCTAGCCAAAACCACTTGAGGCTCAAGCATTGGTGGTATAAAGATACCAGATCTTGGTTAAATCACTGGCAGATCGATGAAAATGTTGCTTTGCAGAATATTAATAACATTAAAAATATTATTTCTTCTAAGTTTAAAGAAAAATTGTGGTGTGAGAAAGATTTAGAGGCTAAAAGAAAATTAAGATATTATAAGGAGGTCATCAACCCTAATCTAGAAGATCAAAAGTATCTCTCTGTTTTAATCAGTACTAAAAAAAAAATTAACATAGCTAAGATAAGAATGAACTCGCATGAGCTCCATAGTGAAACTGGTCGTTGGACAGTCCCTAAAACACCATGGGTAGAAAGGATCTGCCACCTTTGTGAGAGTAAGAACATTGAAGATGAAAATCACTTCCTCTTAGAGTGCCCTGCGTACACCCACATTAGATCCCAGTTTCATAATCTTTGTTGCAATACTGACATTCCTAGCCTTTTAGCCTGTCAAAATTATAGTAAGCTTGGGACGCTTCTTTCCAAGCTCTTTGAACATAGAAATATAACTTTAAAGCAAACTAATTAATTCTCTTCTTTAGGTCCAATAGACCAAAGTTTGGTCTCAGGAGACGTTAACCATCATCATCATCATATATATATTTTGATTTAAAAAATAAATCAAACAAACAACACTATCACATCAAACTAATTAGGTCTTGAAAATGAATTGATTATAAATCAAGCAACACCACCTCATCAAACTAAATACTTTGAGAAAAAATGCATTAATTAAAGAACAATTTAGAATACATTGAACATAGAAGAATTTAAATGCAAATATACTGATTGGATAAGCTCAAAAGCTAAAGTTTATTATAGAGGCGGCCCAAGAAGAGAAACGTGCTAAAATAGCATTCTCGAGGATGCCCAAGGAAAGTAAAGTAAACGTGAGCAATGTTAAAAACCTACATACGAACAAATTATAGACTAATTGGCATTATTAAGTTATGGAAAAGGATGTTAAAGCAGTTCTTAAAAAAAAAGTATGAAAGTTATTAAAAATATATAATGGTTTATGATACCACGTAGGAATAAAAATGCAATACGATAAAAAAAAAACAAGTTGCAAAGTCACCCTTATTATTAATTGTATTTCAAGATTCAAGAAAGGTTGATTACTATGAAGATGTGGTCCTTATGTTTTTAAAGAAAAAGAAAAAGTTTATTAAGAGTAGAGGTATACTACCAAATAAGGACATTATTTTGTCAATCAAAGTTAAAGGAAGTATGCCTAATGTTACATGGGTTACAAAGAGAGTGATTACCTTGTGGTTTATTGATGATTAGTGTTGTGGTTTATTGATAATTATGGAGGACTTCAGTATTTTCGTTTAAGGTTTCATTTATTTTGGGATCTATTATTATGTCACCACGGGTGATATATATGAATCGGTTATTCGTGTTAATTTATCTAGATATGGTACAAATTTTCAATTTTCTAAAGTTTGTAATTTTTTATATTAAATATAATTTTAAAAAATAATTATTTAAATCTTGATTGGTGTTTGGATGGTGATGCTAGCCTCTATCTTTGCTTCCCAACACTGGTGGCGCTGATGACGTAGGGCAGGCCTAGAATTTAATTTTTTATACCATGGTCTTAGTATATAGTGGACCACGTTCTCACACTTGAAGCTGC
Organism: Pseudotsuga menziesii; assembly: GCA_001517045.1. Lineage (NCBI taxonomy): Eukaryota > Viridiplantae > Streptophyta > Pinopsida > Pinales > Pinaceae > Pseudotsuga > Pseudotsuga menziesii. The sequence goes on from LPNX010383962.1 coordinate 270,611, forward strand.
CACGATGCTACCTTTACACTCTTGCATGCATCTAATTAAATTCTACACCTACAAATGATGGTGCGTGTAGTTACATCCAAAAAACAATCCAGGTGTTATTCATTAATGAACATTGTAAACTGTGGTGGTAAATTGATTGATCACTGAATGGTTCTTATTCATTTTCCGTTCCATGAAAACAATTGTTCTGTTCATAGGCCTTCACCTTATTTCTCCACTATCTGAAATATAGTCATCTATTGAGAAATAACCATATTCTTATCTCTATTTTAATTTCTATAATGACCATGAATCCAATGTTTTGTGATTTCTTCGAATATCGGGATTCCTTTGAATATCGGGATTTCTTCAAATATCATGAGAGCCCTTTCTTGTATTCTTTTCAATGAGTGTAATGAGTCTTCTTTGGATTAAATATTGATTATTTGCCATTTTTTTGTTGAGACATCGAACTGCTCAATACTCTCACTTGTGCACTCTATTGAACCCTTTCTTTTCTCTATCACATATTCGATTAAACTTATTTTAAACCCTAGCCGACTCAATGATAATGTTTTGTATTCTTTTTCCTTGATATTGAAAATGAAGGAGATATACAAAGAATTTGTTTGTTTAAAAAATTATGGTTTGACACCCCGATCCATTATAAATAGAGTATATATATTATGCGATTGATGTTGAGATTTTATAGCAATCTGTTCAATGATAGTGCAATTCGATGAATGATTTAAATTGTCACTCGACTTTGTTGTTTTGAAGGACTATTGAAGACCTGGGTTTGAATGTATTTCTATTATATTGATTTTCCTATTCTAAATAATGAAGTTGAAGATTATGCATGCATATAGATACTCTGTGTGATTTGATGATGCCATGGTAAAAAGTTTGAGGATTTCAATGTGCATATATATTCCATTCATGAAATTGTGGCTCAAAAATTATTATAGGCGGTCTTCACTTTGAGTATGATTGGGGGTGTGTAGTGATGTTGCGTTCCAGTAACCTATTTGATTAGATCGAAAAATCAATGCAAGACATGGAGCATGGCTTCGTGTTTTTACCAGTTGATTCTGAATCAAAAATTTTGTATTTGTGTTAAAAGAATGGAAGAATTCCTTTCTATGCCTGAATATATCGGATGTGTTGATCGCATTTGGTGATAATACTTTAAGCGTTTCCATGAAAAATGTCATTCTTTGTGCTTTCATGATTAAACTTTTCACTTTTTGATAAATATTACTTCAAACTTGAGAACCAGTGTTTATGTCCTAGACGACCTAGAATTTTCCACTAATAGTTTTTCATTTCAGTTTATTTGTTGTTGCCTAGACATTCCAATCATTTGGTTCAGATGCAGGAGATTTTTTTGCTTTAGGAGTAGCGGTTTTTTGTTTTTCAGGGGGAGAAAATATGCATACTGGTGGAATGAAACGGGAAGAACAGATGGAAGAACGCAAATCCAGGTCACTATCGGATCAATGGGCCAAGCTCTTGGACTCCGAAACTAGTTTGTCAGACCATGGCGTCAGTGGTATTAATAACCCAGACCACATTCAAACGTACACCCACCTGCTTTCTATTCAAGCTTTAGCCTACCAATTTTTTTGTGTAAAATTGCTTCTTTATTTCTGCTTATGTGCATCATTTTGAAATCTTACGGTTGTGTTCAATCCATTGTGCACCATGTATGGCATGGAGAGGAGCAACACAAGCTCGGCAATGATTAAAGATTGTTGCATGAATTCACTGCGAGAAATGATGTTTCATGGACGAGTAATGATGTGAAAATTTTGCCGACTTCGCAGAATAGTAGACAAATCGCTGAACAAAACTGTTGTATTTCTTTCAGTTCTCCCTTCTGCACTAGCAGTAGTTGTAACAACAACAAGAATAATAACAACACTAACAAGAACAACATCATTAATAATAATAATAATAATGGGAACAAGGATGCATTTTGCTAAAGTGAACAAGGATGCGTTTTGGGAGAAGCTTTTGTTTGGGCCAGAGACTTTCCTTGTGGCCCTTTTCACTAGGCTCTTGGATCCTTCCAACACCTTACCGCCAGAATCCTAGACCACGAACTAAAGGATTTCCAACCTCCAACAAAGTGTCAATTCCGCCTGTACAACTTTCAGGTACGCTTAAGGCTCTTGCAATTTTTTAGTCATCAAATATCCTCACATTCCACAGTGATAAGAAAATTCTAGACATGGCTCACATAGGCCCTACCCCTAAGCTAGTTGTCGTCCAATAAAAGAAGTTTGGAAGCAGCCCCTCCATTTCACCTTCTACATCTTCAAGCAATAATAATAGTTTCATTAAAGTCCTATTAACAATAGTTTCATGATATTGCATTGTAGGCATTGAATTTTGTGATGTGAACAGTACATTAATGGCAGTGTTTAATTTAATGATGGCTCAAACCTAGCTCGACTATTTGTCGTATGGAAAAAAGTGAAATCAATAATGGCTAGAGCTAGTCCTCGTGGCATACTATATATTATCATATGGAATCGATGTTGTAAGTTACAACTTTTCACTAGTTTTAAAGTATTATTGTTTAAGCTTGTTATTAATTTTAAATATTGTTATTATTTTTAAATATGGCAGTTTCAACGTATTATTGTTTAAGTTTGTTATTATTTTTAAATATGGCAGAAAAATCCAATCGTTAACATTGAACTTTATGATAGTCATATTTCAATATACAAAATATCCAAACATAATGTTGATGGCTTCCAACAAAGACACAAATATTCATAAACCTGTTCTTGCTCATCACTTTGAAACTACCAACTCTATTAGTACGAACAAAATGAAAAAAACAAAAGCTTGTAGTCCTATTAAATATGTTAGTTATCGAATTGAAAAAGTCTACTGTAAGTTTCTTGTTTGGAGATTTTCTTTTAATAAATCTTGGAACGAAATGAAAAAAAAACAAAAGCTTGAAGTCCTATTTTAATATGTCCGTTATCGAATTGAAAAATTCTACGACAAGTTTCTTGTTTGGAGATTTTGTTTTAATAAATCTTGATTTTGTGCGATAATCAAAATTTATAGATAAATTCATTATCGTAAAAAATCCATGATATTTGTAATATTTTGTAATTTAAACACTATTTTGAAAGAATTATAAAAATTATTTGTGAGATTTCATCAAATTTAATNGGAAGAAAAGAAAAAAAACATAAAAAAAACATGCTATGCCTACCAAATTAACTATACAAGTAAAAACTAGCAACAACCATATTAATAAGATTAATATGTTCGAAACATGTAGAAAGGTATATTCTTGAAATATTAATAGTTATCTAACAGTTAATCTAATATAACTACCATTAGATTTTAAGTTAAGCTAATAGTTGTAAAATCATTGGAGTTAAGTTAATAAAGTCAATTTAAAAGTTAATATATCGACGATTGCAATTCAAGTTAAAGTCGTGATTGGAGTTGAAATTAAGCTAAAATTGTATCATTATTGGAGTTAATCTAATATATGTATCTAATAATCCAATATATGTACATCATCATGATTGGAGTTTTAATTACCAAGTTGAAGTTTAATTTTTCCAACTATCACTAAGTGTAATTATCACATGTTAACTAAATTATTTTTATTTTATTTTTTTGAAATTGTTAAGTATGAATTTTGAACAATGCCCATAAAATCAATTTGGACAGCACACTTGTCTCATTCTTTTTCATAGATGAAAAATCATAGATGGTAGTCCATCCCAAAATTCTAAGATATAAACACCCAACTGCCAGATGGAGGAGCTTTTGTTTTGGTGGATTTTCAAATGTGCTTTGATAGGCAGATACATGTTTGTTACTCCGAACAAGAATGATCTATAGTTTTCTATACTGATAACAGTGCATTGGAATGTGATATTGCAAATTAGCATTGGACTTCTGTTTTTGCAGCAATTAAGTGGAATTAATAATATTAACTTTTACAAGAGTAACATTTTCAAATCTGCAGGTGAGTTCTAATATGAGATAGGTATCTCAACATTGTTGTTGTATATCATACTAGATTTTGGTTTTCTTTTTGTTTTATACTGGCAGTTTGAATAAAAGTGTTGGATCTTTGGATGTTTTAGCAACTTCTCATAGTAAAGGTCAATGCATGGAAAATAACACATGTTCAATTTGGGAAATATGTAGATCAAATACAAACACTTGATTTCAACACTTTTTGGTTCAGTAATGTTTGAATTAAATCTTTATCTTGAACATTGACATGAATTCCATCTTACAATGATACATCACTTAGAATTGTTTCCATTTAGGTTATGTCCTAGTACTGGAAATATCTAGTAATTTCTTAAGGCTATAATGAAAATTCAAGTCGTTGGTTTTCTATCCCATGTATTAGAATCAAATTTGTGTGTTTGAGGGATGTTAAGTAATCTATTCTACAGGTGATCGTAACTACAATTGTTGTATGGATCATGGATAAATCCAGATGACTTCTCTTCGTCATGGTGAAAGTGATTTACAATCGAGTATGGTATGTTCATGAATATGATTTCAATCTAAGGGATTTATGTGAAATTCTGTTGAAATGAACATGTCTCATATGGGGGCATGGTCGTATGTCTATTCCTCGTTAGTTTGTCATCTTACTTGAAGGAAAGTATCTCCAAACATTTTATATTTCTTTGCTCTGCTTAAATCTCCACGTCTCTTTCCTATAAAGAATTACACAGCATGGAACTGAAACAAGATGTATTTTCAATGGTAAAGCTAGAGTAATATCTGGAATTCCTTATTTGGTTGAGAGAGTTAAATTTATTTTTTTCTTGTTTTAGGGAGTAGCTTCTTAGTATGAAACATTCTTCACTATGTTGGCTTTAGTGAGTCTGATGGTAAGTTTTAGAGTTCCAGTTGTCAGTCTATTGTATAACATGGTCTGGTAGTTGTTGCCATCATCTTGTATGTGATAAGTAGTTAATGTCATTAGTTGATTTCAATGAAGTCTATGCTTATGTTACACCCTTTTTTAAGTGTAAGTGGATGTATCTATATTTAAGATGTAACAAATTGGGTCTTCAATCATGAAGAAGGGTGCTTAACACATGTTTTGCATATTTTTCAATTATCATTGTTTCGACAAAACACTGAGAAATCGATTTGATGGCTAAGTAATGAGATCGATTCGATAGTTAAAAATATTGTGACAAAATAATTTTATTTTCTATTATAGTTTTGCGGAAAAAGTGTCATACACATATAGCTTATGTATTATGGCAATAGCTATTATCAACTGCAGTGACATTGCCATTTTGTAGCTCTTGTTTAATTTTGGGTTCATTTAGGATGATGTCTATTTCCTATTAGATTTATTAGTTTATGTTTGTTTTTTTTTTTATGTCAGTCTGCAATGTATTAACCAGTAAAAACAAAAAATGTACAGAATGAAGCATCCTGGACATTTGATTAGGGTGGTCTAAAATTACCACCCCAGTCCATCAAAAACAGAAAACCCATAATTTTTTGCAAGAGAAGGCACAATAACCAATTCAACAGATGGGGGCCTGATGCAAAATTAACATAGCATAAAATTTCAACAATAGTTAGAAAAAAGGACACAATAACCCATTCATGAGATGGGGTCCTGAAACAAAATATTTAGAGGAAATATGTTCATAAGAAAAACATGGAACCAATAACATGAAAAATACTAGATATAAAAAAAACTACCAGCACAGTAAAATACTAAAAGAGCATAGCAAACTGTAGAGCTTCACTAGGTCGTGGCTGCAGTGTCTGGAGTCTCCTGTTTTTCTTCAAGGATTGGGTAGGAACCGTAGAATTATTCCTTAGTTGAAGGTTCACTTAGCTTGACAAGAAGAGGAGCTGTTTTGCAAACCGAAACTTCAATATCACGTACCCGTTTGTGTTGTTGCTGGGTGATTGTAGACGGTGTCGAGAATGACACGGATGATGAATTAGGCATAGCAAGAACTGAGGCCATGTTCATTGACCCCGTCTGTACCTTCGAGAAACTACCGCTTCCTCCTTCTCACGACGTATAGAGTCCCAAGGCTAATCTCCTCCATGCAGCTGCCGCATCCCTGCGATTGAGTATAGTGTCTAATTCTAGAAGATTGGTTTTGTCCTGTAAGACTAAACTTCTTGTGTAATTCCAGGTTCCCACCATCTCCTCCATAAGTGAGGCCATCATATTATTTATGATCCAGTAGTGGTTTAATCTCCCTCTTTTGATTCCTTTGGCCAGGTTTTCATTGACCAACCTAGTTTCCCATTCATCTATTAGATTATGCACCAACATTGAAACCCCACTGACATACCCATCTTCCTGTAATAGATGAGCTCCCCGTTGAGCTCAAGCATGACCAATGCTAGCTTGGAGGGGCATTCCATGCTGCCAAGAAATAATGAAATGGTGATGATGATCAGTCTCAGAGCCAATACAGATAGTGGTGGACAGGACAACTCGCTCAACAGAGTCAAGGACACGGCAAGATTGCGCACAAGACGAACCAAAATTGTACAAGTTGAACTAGTAGTGGGGAATCAAAGACAATGCAAGATCTCTTACCAGAGGAGGAAACTGCAAGACTGAGGTTGTCAGCATCATAACCTAGGTGATATCAAAAGAAAACTTGGCAGCCATTAATGGTGATTTAAGAGGGCAGTGTCCCTTTCAGGTCCCGACGGAGCTTAACCTCATGTCAGCCAATAAACGATATGACCACAGGGTCATTTCAAGACACATATTGTAAATGCTGATGGTTGTCAACCTTGCAAATATTTACAGACTGAGCCTTGTCATTTGTGTATAGTAAATGTCATGTTGGAGGGTGGGGTGAGTTACGAGGGTAGAGTGATGTTTTTGTCTTTGTGGAATTCCTGCGCCTGATGGTAGCGTCTCCTATGTGATGCTTGTCATCCACATCGAGGGTAGCAGATACCGTGGGGGCCCGAATGTCAACTGTTTACATGACTGTAGGGTCCTCTCCGGTCACAACATATAAATGTTGATGTCTACCAACCTTGGCTTCCATAAATCTAGATCCACGTCATCTATGTTCAATGAATGCGGCGCCGGTGGAGGTGAATCATGTTGAATGCTTGGTGGCATTCCTACCACCATGGAATTGCAGCTCCCAGTGCCACCACTTCCAGCAAGATGCTTATCACCTGCATCCAGGGAGTTTATGTTTATTTGTTAATAGCTTTGTTGGACTATATTTTTTTCTAAGAGTTTGGCATCTTTCGTTATTTTTTACTTTGGAAAAAGAGAGTGACTAAGTAAAACAGTCAATGTATGTGATTGATTTCATTCCTAATAGCTTTACTAGACTATGTTTCTTTGACTTTGACATATCTAAAAAAAGAGAGTGACTAAGTAAGATAGTCAATGTATGTAATTGATTTCATTGATGGAAGAAGACTAATAAACATACACGTTAGACAATTGATAATTCTTTGTGTTTTCTATTTAAAAGAACATAAATTATGGATATTTACAAAATTGTAACACACATTTTGTGATATCAATTAAAGTAAAACCCTAAAATTACAACAATGAAAGCAAAAAAAAATCCACTTAACCTACAACATAAAAGGAACCTGTAAATAAACCATGCACACATCAGACCATAATTTTAAACAAAATTCTACCTTTTAACCTATGGTGACTTAGTATTGAAAAATGGTGTGGTGGGAAGTTGGATGAAAAGAGTGCACCATAGAATGCAAACTAGTTAGGTTCTCACTTTGGCCATTAATTAGGCCTTGCCAACATAAAATGTGGTATTATTAGATTGAACCTTAGTGTCAACTATATTATTGAATTTAATCCCATACATGAAATGCAATGGCTCACTGCCACGTTTGTTATCATGAACAACCTTGGTAAAATGAATAGACCATGAAGCAAGTTTGTAGGAGTGAATAAGAAGAAATATGGATTACAAGATGATAGTTTTCTAATGATACTGATTTTAGGATATGTTTTCTAATGAATATGATATATGAATATATTTTCTAATGAATATGATATATGAAGATATTTTTTAATGATATTAATATTTAGAGGTATATTCTACTAGATTGCATACTTGAACAAGTTCAATGTATGGGTTATCTTGCAATATGTATGAAGTCAATATGCAATGGAAATGATATTTATAAATTATAAGAATCACAATTAGGTATGAATGCCTAAATATTTTGATGTAACATGATTTCCTCTATACCAACTCTTGATTGCTATAGCGGTATGGATGTATTGAAAAATGGTAGGTATCATCATAAAACATCCATTCAAATTTATAATGAACCGTTCAATCATATGCACACTAATAAAAATATCCCCTACAACTACATTCCTACTCTTATATACAGAATATAAGATGGCATAAATTGAGAATTATAATGTTGAAAACCATCCCTACAGCTGCATTCCCGCTCTGATATACAAAATATAAGATGCCATAAATTGAGAATTATAATGTTTGAATTGAGTCCGATGTCATATATTTATAACATCTAAATATTGATTGGAAAAGCTAAGCCTAAAAAGTTACTATTATGTAATTGTCAGAAAATTGCAAATAAATTGTGACAGTGTACAAAAACCTGTTACAAAGATCCTTACATTCCACATTTGAAAATCTCATCTTATATTAAGTTCAAAATATACATGGCAAAGTTGAGGCAAGTTTTATTAAGGTTGGTGGAAAGAAGTTCATCAAAGCTTCAGACTAATCAGGTATGTTTGGAAATCACCATATTATGAAGAACTGGAGTTTCTCAAGAGGGCGTCAAATACCCTTGCATAAGACCATCAATGCAAAAGAGACAAACTTCAATGGAAAATAACAATGTGAGCCAAGATTGCAACAAATTATGAAAAATTGTGCTTTTGATAATAATGATAAAGTTTTCACCACCTATACTCAACAAACAAATGCATGTGAGAGGAAGATTAAAAAAAAACATGGAGAGGAGAGACTGAGAAGACAATGAAAGGCACACCCCATATGAGATGCAATCCTTTTGAAGCTTCCAAAAATGATTTTACCAAGAAGTGGGGAATATTTACTTGACTGAAGCTTTGAATCCTTAGTTTCTCTTCCAATGTTGTTCAAATTTACGAATTCCAAACTTAGACGATGACCAATTATAATATAAGGAGGTCATATCCCAAGTTATCTCCCAATTTGGATTTTATTCAAACAACTATTGAACTCTAATGCACAGGCTACATGTGCACACACACACATGCACACGCACGCACGCACGCATGCACACGCACACACATGCACGCACGCGTACACACACACACACACACACACACACACACACACACACACACACACACACACACACACACACACACACGCACGCACACGCATACAAAATATGGTTATCAAAACCAAACTGAGCCATGCCTTTTCAATTTACCATCCCTAAATCATTATAAAATTTGTAATTTAAGTTTCTTCTTTGCAAGTAGTACTAAAAACAATGTATTCAAACTTTGCGGTACTCTGGGAAACAGAACTCTACTTTCTGCTAGACCAAGAAATCATAGCAGAACCAAAACTGAAATAGTAACCATAAATGCTCTTCCGATCAACAATGCTGCCACCCTAATCAGAATCAGTAAATCCAAGAAATGACACTCCTTCATTGGAGGCATACTTGACTCCATAAGAAACTGTACCTCGAATGTATATCATAATATACTTACCTACAACCCAATGTCTGTGTCTAGGATCTGTCATGAACTGACTCAAAATGATAATGACATAACAAATTTTTGGCCTCGAGTGTATCAGATACATCAACGAGACGATCAACTGTCTATATAATGTGGGGTCCATTGGATCTGATCCAATCTCAGTCTCATGGATTTTCCTCAAATTGGAATCCATTGGAGTATTCATGGATTTACAATCCACCATGCCAAATCTGTGCAAGATGTCCATAGTGTACTTCCCTTGAGATATAAATATCTTATCATTCCTCTACCAAATACCAAGGCCCAAAAAGTAATACATAATACCTAAGCCTTTCATCTCAAACTCCGAGGTAATCTCCCTCTTACACTTAGCAATCAATCTTTCCTCTCTAGCGAGGAAAATATTATTAACATATAGAACCAATATCAAAGGTTTGTTCTCCACTTATTTGAAGTACAAGTTTGAATATGTAGTTTCTGAAGACAACTGTCTATTATGGAATACCAATCTCTGGGATCTCGTTTTAACCCATACAGGGCTTTCTTCAACTTGCACACATGGTATTCATTTCCAGGTATCAAAAAATCCTCATGATGCTCAATGTAAACCTCTTCCTCAACCTCACCATTGAGGAAGGTAATCTTTACATCAATATGGTGAAGCTTCTAGCCCAATACTGATGCAAGTGAAATAATAGATCTAATGGTGGTATACCTGGCCACTTGAGAAAAAATATCCTCATAATCAATTCCATCTTTCTGAGAAAAACCATTGGAAACAATCCTGGCTTTGTACTTGTCCACACTATCCTATGCAACATGCTTTATCTTGTAAACCCATCTGGAAGTCACTATAGTTGAATTCCTCTCATGTACGAGAATAATTTCCCAAACATCATTCTTTAGAATATAATGATATTCCTATGTCATAAAATATTTCTACACTTGTGGCTATGTAGCCTCTTCATATGATGAAGGCTCTAAGTCGCTAATGCTTCTCATAAATGCAACATATCCTGAATACCTATCAGGATACTTGCACTCTCTAGAAGAGCCTACTAGTGCTCCATTATTCTCAACATCTCTCAATACATCTCGACACCATGCCGACCTCCTATTTGTACGAGGTTCATCAACCAGTTCAACTGGTTCATAAATGAAAGGTAGCTCTACATGTTTTTCTGGATTCTCCCTCTGAACATCAGAAGGGGAAGAATCATCATCATGATCTTCTGATATAGGAGCCTCATCCTCCTGTATCTCTATATCACATTCAAGATATTTTGAAAACTTTAATGCTACCTCCTCATGGAAAGTCTCATCCCGACTAACCTCAACATGTCTCTCACTAGATACATATATTGTGAATGCCTTAGAGTTCTCAATATAGCCCACAAAAGTTCCCTTCTTTCCAGAAGGTTCCATATTGGTTCTTTTTTCTTTTGGTATGTGAATATACACAGGACATCCAAATATCTGAAGATGTGAAATGTCTGGTTTCTCACCAGTGAACACCTCTTCAGGTGTTTTCTCATGACGATCAAACTTCTATTGTGTATGTACACTGTTGTACTAGTGGATTTTTCATACAAATAATAGGATAGATCCTGATCATGTAACATGGATTTTGTAGCCTCACAAACAATTATGTTCTTTCTCTCTGCAACCCCATTCTGTTGTGGGTTGTAAGGAAATGTTAATTGTCTACAAATCCTTGCATCATTGCAAAACTCATTAAAATAATTTGATTCAAATTATCCACCATTATCATACCTTAGGGAAAAAATATGTTTACTTTTCTAATTCTATACTAAGACTTCATATTCTTTAAATTTATTTAAGGTTTCACTATTGGCTTTCATGGAATAAGGGCTAGGCCTTTGTTGATGTATTTGTAACTTCGAAATGTATTTACTTGTATATTTCTTATTGTATTTCATTATACCACAATGGATATGTTTGTTCCTCCGATAAGGAGAGTCATTAATATAATAAACTCATGTAAAGTCATTGAGGTTAAACCTCCATTGTAAGTAGAGGCAATAGTCCCCACAATTGAGTTGAGGTTAACCCTCCATTGTAAGTCAGGGAAATAGTCCCCACAATTGAGGGGTATCACGGTTATTAGAATCTCCTAGAGAATTCGTCCCTGTAGAGTAAAAGTCAAGTGGAAAACAAGTCTAAATAGAGAGTGAGACTCTCTATTTGAAATACACACTCACTCAACTATAGTGCATGAGTGAGATAAGAGGAGCTCACACAAGTGAGAGAGAGAGCAACTATCAAAGATCATCTTTGTGTCTTTGGGTTTTACTTTTGCTATTGGTGCTCATTCTATCTCCGAGGAAGTTGTGGGGTTTTATCCTTTATGGTTTCCCCAAGGAAAACTCTTTGTGTCTCTTGTCTCTTGTGATTATTGTTGTGCATGTTATTCTCTCAAATAAGATCTTAGATCATATTAATTAAATGATAAAAATCTAACATGGTATCAGAGCTAACATGACAAGAAGACAATGTGCAGCTACATAAGCTAGGGATTCTTACTTTTTTGGTCTCTCTCCACATATCATCATCAAAAGGAGGCTAGGATAACTCTCCATTAAAGGGCACATCTTTCTGTCGAAGTAGAATTTGATTTTGGGCATTTTCAGTTTTTGACCTATCACTACTGTGGGAAATTAGGGATTTTCAAAAAAGAGGAATTTTTTAGTGAGCCCAACATAGGATTTCTCTCCTCCTCAAAATCAAAATTTAGAGACCAATATCGAAGTTTTTGGGTGGGTAAAACTCTGGGAAAGTCAAACCCTAATTTGACCCCAGACTAGAAAATCAACACTGCAAAAGATCAGGTCCAGATCCAGTTTAGGAATCTCAAATTGGTAAGATATAAATATATTGTATTTAAATTTGAGGTTATAACTAAAATATGAATCATATAATTTTCACTGTACAACTGAAATACAGCTACAATGGCAGCTAATGGAAAATAGGGTTTCATGCCTGAAAAACCCTAAAATACTAGAGCTAGTAGTTTTGGTACATTCGCTATATCTCGATAGTGGAGAAGGATTAGTAGACAAAATTTTTACAAACCTAAGATAAATTCATGATCTACCCTGTGTAAAAGTTTCATCCTCATATTCACTATACTCCGGGGGATATGATTCCTCCAAATCAAGGCTCCAACCTCTCCCTAGATTCATCCCTAAACATGACACCTATGGAAAATTGCTATATATTGAGCTAGGAAGGTCCAAATGCAAATTTTCAAGATGTTTTAGATAGGTAACAGAATTTAAATTCTGTGGTAAAAATTTTAGGCCCCTAAGGTGAAACAATGACGCGTGGTAGTCTGTACAAGTTTGCTATGCTGAACAGTCCTGAAATAAGTCACCTTGGAAAAAATATCATAAGTCCCAATTGGTGAAACCATTTCTGCTCAAACCTATGGTGTTGGAAAGAGGACATACACGTATACTGCATTGCAAAGTTTTATTCATAGAGGAGTAGTGCTTTCATAGATACTATAGAAACAATATCAGGTAATTAGGTAGAACAAATTGAAGAAAACTAGGGCATTAGATATTTTACAATGTTGATCACAGTTTTGGGAAAATGAGTATGCTGCTCAGCTCACCTTGAGGAGGCACATATTTATATCCAATCAGATCTGAAATATTTAAAACTTTGAAAATTAGGGTTTCTCTAACAAACCCTAGATCAGCCAGCTTCGGAACCAGGACAGACACCTCAAATCGGATCATGGGATTCATTCATTCGAGGAATGTGTGCCAAAAGGAAGTGATTACCTTCAACAGAATCTGGGAAGAGTGGACACAAGAATAAGCTCGATTCATAATAAGAGAAGAGAAGATGGGAGAAATTGAAGATAAAGCTCTCATGATTTAAAGAAGATCCCTCAAGCGATGAGGAATATGAAGGGCTCAATTCTTGAAGAACCTCTTATCCATCTTAGCATTTGGATAAGAAATGATGATGTTATGAATGAAGAATATGATGAAGCTAAATGCTCAAGAACAAGTCTACCCACGAAACAAATAAAGATAATTATTTGAATTGTCTTTTCCTATATATCTAGTTCTTTATATGACATTGTTTAGTTAGTATGCATGATTGAATAGTTGCATTAATGACAGTATACTACTAATATGCATGTGATGGGTAAGTAGCCTATGGTGCTATAAAACACTCCATTTGTACTTATCTAGAATGAAACCTGTTTGTTGACATATTGGATCAGTGCACAATCTCAATGATGTCATGGTAGAGATGGAAGACATCTAGAAAGTTTTCATGAGATATGGATGAATATTGTATTGGCTAAAATAGTTGCATGATTATATCTTTATGCATAAGAATTTTCCATTATGAATATGCCCTATGAAATATTTCTAACCATACAACTGGTACATTTGACTTGTAGGCAATATCACGTACAATCACCTACAAGAAAATAAGTATGAGACTTGTTTCGAAGAACAAGTGACGACAGTTCAAGATTCACTCCAATAAGCATACATGAAGATAGACAAAGAAGCTTCCATAGAAAAATAAAAAGCTTTAGAAGAATATAAAGAGAATGGTAGATGAAGAATAATCCAATGAAAGAAAGAGGCCTCAGATACACTCTAGTTATGTGACACTGTTGAGCGCCATCATTGATGCAGAGCCTTCCAGCTATGAAGAAGTAGCCAAGAAGAAAGGAAAGGAAAGTACCAAATCAAGAAGAATGATGTCTAGGATGTGGTATTGAAACCTGAAGGGAAGTCCATAGTGTCTTCCATATGGATCTACAAGATCCAACATGTGGTATATTACAACATCGTGGGGTACAAGGAAATATTAGTAGTAGAGGAAGCTACTTGTCACTCCAGTACATAATGTTTCAATACATAGAGTACGAAAGGTAGAGGGAGAATGATGCTCCACTTCAGAGGGAGTGACTGTAGAAGATTTTGAGGTTCAACATGGTACGATAGGATGGAAAACTTACTGATGGATATAAGATTTACTAAGATTAAAGAGGATTCCAACCTTTGCCTCAAGGTTGAAGGCATAACACTAGTGATGCTCTTGTTATATGTCGATTACCTATTCGTGATAGGAAAAGAGGAACTCTTTAAAGTTGCAAGAAGGAGACTTGCTGCCGAGTTCGAGATTGAGGACTTGGGTATGATGCACTACTTTCTAGGTATGGAGATGTGGTAGAGAGCAGATGGAATCTCCCTTGAATAAGGGAAGTATGCAGTTGAGATCCTAGAGATTTTTAGGATGATGGACTGTAAGGCCATGGCCACACCTATGGCATCGAACCTGAATCTATTGAGTGATGCTTCATCAGAGACAGTTGATGCAATGATTTATCGTCAGATGATTTGTTCATTGATATTACTAACTAATACGATACTAGACACTTGCTTTTCTATGAAAGCATTGAGCCAATTCTTGATGGATCGAAGACATGTTCACCTGATTGTTGCAAAGCATATACTAAGGTACCTAAAGGGTACAATTGATTATGGGATCAAGTATGAGGAGAATCAGAAGATTAACCCAGAGGGTTATGTGGATTCGAATTAGGCAGGAAGTGCCATTGATAGGAAGAGCACCTCAGGGTGTTGCTTCAGTATGGGATCAGGTGTGATCTCTTGGTTTAGCAGGAAGCAGTCTTGCATGGCATTGAGTACAACCGAAGTAGAGTATGTCACAACTTGTTCGGCTAGTTGTGAGGCAGTGTGGCTGAGGAAGCTACTATATGATTTGTTTGATCTCTAGTTGGATGCTACTTGTATATATCATGACAACCAAAGTTATGTGAATTTTTCCAAGAACCCATATTTCCCTGACAATTCAAAGCATATCGAGATAAAATATCACTATATTAGGGATATTGTGCAGAGAGGAGCAGTGAAGCTCCAGTTTTTGATCGAGATCGAGATCTCTCAAAAGAGGGAGTTCTAGCATAGTCGATGAGACAAGTTGTGTGAGCATAAGATCCTAGAAAATCTCATAGATTGCTCAGACATAAAAAATCCTGTAGATTGTCTACGGATTTAATCAGTCCTTATAGGTTATCCTTGGACATAATCAGACCTGATGTGATTCTATGCTACAAATTTCCAGAGTGAAGTTTGAGTACTTTAGGGAGAATCTTGGTGTTCTCCAGATCGAGGTTCCTTCCAAGGAGTAGTGATGAGTCCTTGTGCCTTTCTGACATGGTGGTAGGATTGGTTCCTCCCATAGTTAGATGTAAGTGATGTGCCTTTCTGACATGGTGGCAGGATTGGTTCCTCCCATGGTCAGATGTAAGTGATGTGCCTTTCTGACATGGTGGCAGGATTGGTTCCTCCCATGGTCAGATGTAAGTGATGTGCCTTTCTGACATGGTGGCAGGATTGGTTCCTCCCATGGTCAGATGTAAGTGATGTGCCTTTCTGAGATGGTGGCAGGATTGGTTCCTCCCATGGTAAGATATAAGTGCTATGCCTTTCTAACATCATCACAGGATTGGTTCCTCCCATGGTCAGATGTAAGTGTTGTTCCTTTCTAACATGATGGAAGGATTGGTTCCTCCCATGGTAAGATATAAGTGATGTGCCTTTCTGACATGGTGGCAGGATTGGTTCCTCCCATGGTTAGATATAAGTACTGTGCCTTTCTGAAACGGTGGAAAGATTGGTTCCTCCCATGGTCAAATATAAGTGTTGAAGATGTGAAGGCCTATGTGGAGGATAGGCCTACAACCAGTAAGGCTTGCTCTCTAGAACTTCCTATGATGAGTAGTATTGAGAGATAGCACCATTTTCTCGAGATAGCGGAAGCAGTTTTGATGATGATCCAACTTTGATGATGATATAACTTTAATGATGATCTAGCGATGAAGACTTATGCTAATGAATTGTTTCAAGAGAATACCTTCCTAGTTAAGAGGGAGTGTTGATGTACTTGTAACTTCAGAATGTGTTTACTTGTATATTTGTTATTATATTTCATTATACCCTGATGGAGATGCTTGTTCCTCCGATCGGGAGAGTCATAAATATAATAAAGTCATGTAAAGTGATTGAGGTTAACCCTCCATTGTAAGTCAGGGCAATAGTCATGTTAACACTCAGAATGTACCTAGGTTGTGAAAGGTAAATCCCGAGGAAACAACAAAAACCACTTTAGACTGTATTTCTGACCTAATACAGTAAGAGAGGGATCTCTCAATATTTACAAAGTTTTCATACTCCAGATATTCAATCAAAGACAGTCAAAAGGTTAGATTTCTGATAGAACTAGTTTGTTTTTATAAAGTTTGGTGGTAAAATCATGGAGGATACCATTGGGAAATGGAGTCAACAATCAGGTTTGAAGTAAGTTTCAGGAGGTAGGAAGTCTGAAGGTTTATGGGCAGAGGCAAGGTAGACACCCTTTCCTTAATATAGAGCTATTAGCAGGTTGATTAACAGACAGAAGGAGACATCCCATCAAACAGAGCACCTAACTAGGGTGGATTTTGTAAGACTTTAGAAGAAAATGTTTTGAAAATGCTTGAAAAATGGACCTAGAGCATGAAAGATGAATTCTGGTGCATATACACTAACGCTCAAGCATGAAAGCAAATACAAAATGGAATGTGAAACATAATAAACAATCACATAAATAAATTACTTAATGAATAAAAATATGGCACAAGAATCTCTGCCATGAAAGGATTGATGTTCCTCCTCTGAAAATTTCATTCATCTACTAAAAAATTGAAACCCATTACAATGAAGAGCCCCTCCACTCTTGAAAACCCAACCTCTTCTCCCTCGATGGGGATCCTTTTATAGCATTTCAGACCCCAAGGCTAATCCTGGAAATAGGGTGAAAAACTGTTTACAGTCATAATCAAAATACTAACTAACTAAGAAGTGGCACCTCTACCATGATTTACATATATTAAACAAATGGCATGGAGAAAATGAGCACGCTCAGTCTGGACAGCAGTGTGATGCTTCTGGCTCTGAGCTCGCTGGCCTTAAAAACGACGTTTCAGGATGTTTTTGGGTGGCTCATTTCTAACTAGGATCAAACCATTTGTTTATATGTCGAGTCAGCAACATGTTTTTCTTTTGTCTCCCTTTGTGTCCATTATGTTCTCAAAAGCACCTTTCTGCATTGGCTCAAAGCTAGAAAAGGATTTTGTGTCCCATCCGTGCTCAGACTTCTTCATAGCTCCCACCTCTCCGGGTAACACTGTTGTATGAGGGGACTTGAAGAAGGGCCACATTGCTTCTGGCACAAACAAGCCTCTGTAGTGGCTTGTCATTCTTGTACTCCTCACCTCCCACAAGACATGTTCTCCTGCAGGAAATATGGTGGGGTGTGTCTTTGACCTCCTCACCACCTCAGAAAAAGTTTCCAAGTGGAATTCACAAAGGTGGTGATGGAGACTTTGGACCCCTGATGCTCCAAGATAAGAATTTGGTCCCACAGAGTGCTGCTAGAGACTATCATCATGTGGCAAGGCTTTGGAGGCAACGATTGCATCTAGGGGTTTTGGAGGGACACCATGGGATGTGAAATCCCAGGCACCACATAGCTGGAGGTATGGCTATATGAAAACAGGTGTATCTCTCATAGTGTTGGACGTCCTTTCCCTGATGGTTGGAATTTCCTTGGTGTAAAAAAATAGGGTGATAGATGAGTGTGGAATCAAGCTCACCAACCAACAACACACCTAGACTGACAAGTTTCTCAAACCAGATCGCCATTGCAAATTTCTCAAAATTCTTGGAACCTCCAGCAAAATGATACTCCGAGTTTTGTTTCTACACTAGATCATCCTATGCACCTTAATGGCTCTGAAAGCTGGTGTTTATATAGGATTGGAAAACTGGACACAGGGATGACTTGTCAGCATTCTTGCACACTTCATCATTGAGTAGCCTGGTGACGACATGAGCGAGCACATGAGATAAGGGTTTCCTTTCCTGATGGAGATCTAGTCACGTCGTCTTATCTGCTATGGCATTTCATTAGCTGTGGAAAAGAATTCGGGTGTTACCCTTCCTGGTCAACCATACGCTTTAGGGAATATGGAATGGATTTTTTATTACCCTTTTGCTCATGTGATGACAATATCAAAACAATTATTTTTTCCGTGTTTTCCTTGCTTCATGTGGAGATTAGATTCCCTGCTCCACATCTTAGATTTTCATGATATTTTTCTGATTTCACATGACAACCACACAACGGATATCTGGCTTTGGGAGAGATGGAGATACCATGGGGATGATTTGTCCTATAGGTATGTCACAAATAACATTGTGTAAATCAATAAATTGTTGGGAAGGCATATCGTACGTGAGGGCGTCCTCTCCATCGTCATATTTACCTTAACACGACCTTTACGGATCTGGAACTTTCTCAACCACTCAATATGAACACCCTCCATATATTTCATCCACATGTACAGACCCATGATGTTTCACCAATTTGATGGGGCCACTTATCTCGTGCTAGTCCAACAGAAAAAATAGATGTCCACCCTAGATATTTCTTTGGCGGCATCCGCGCCATCGAATGTCGTCACTTTTTAACCCATTTTGCTAATTGGGAGGTCAAACATTCCACAAGCATTTCAATCTGGAAAAATCAACCTTGCCCATAGATTTTCCTTTCTTTAAATTCAAGCCGTCAATATATAAGATCTTCATATCAAAACTCTACACTACAAACCTGCACAGCTTATTTTGGGGGAATCAACGTCAACCGTTGATCCATAATCAGTCTTCATTAGGACAGTTCAACCTTGAGAACTTTATTATTTCGCCAATCCTTTTTCATATGATTTCCTGAGAAACTTCTGATTATAGAATTCACCTCATCCATCGATCAACCTGATCTCTTTTCACAATTGGATATCTTTGCAGCACCTACCACTTTCCACGGATTGAAATCGTAACTTTCTCCGCACTATTTCAATCCACGGAATTGTTTTGGACTGTAGATCTATCTTTGCCTTCATCTCAACCATCCAATTTTCTCGCTGATTAACCCATTTCACAATTTGAAAATTTTTCTCCCTCCAAGCAAGTTCACTGTGTGGAATGCTTTAGCGCTGTTGATCTAACTTTGGATCAATCTCAACCCTCCAACATTGCTCCAATTTAACCTAATCCACAAATCTAAAAACTGCATTCTACCTAGCATCTCCGATCCATGAAATTTTTTTCCACCGTCGATCCTGAATCTGAAACATTGACTCATGACACTCTTCACCTCATTTTCGCTGCTTCTTATTTCAAAGGTAGAACAATCCACCACCTTGGATCCGAACCCTTTCTTCATCTAACGATCCACTACGAATGATCATGCATCCCTGTTAACTTAAAGGGTGCCTCCATAATATTTTTGGATAAGTTCAATTCCCAAACCCTTCAATACTCCAAAATGTTTCGACTATGGTGCTAACAAGTCCCCACAGTTGAGGGGTATTAGGGTTATTAGAATCTCCTAGAGAAGTCGGCCCTGTAGAGTAAATGTCAAGTGGAATACAAGTATAATAGAGAGTGAGACTCTCTATTTGAAACACACACTCACTCAACTGTAGCGCATGAGTGAGAGAAGAGGAGCTCGCACAAGTGAGAGAGACAACAACTATCAGAGATCATCTTTGTGTCTTTGGGTTTTAACTTTTGCTATTGGTGCTCATTCTATCTTTGAGGAAGTTGCGAGGTTTTCTCCTTTATGGTTTCCCCGAGGAAAAATATTTGTGTCTCTTATCTCTTGTGATTATTGCTATGCATTTTATTCTGTTAGATAAGATCCTAGATCATATTGATTAAATGATAAAAATCTAACAGCCTTACGGGAGAAATCATCAAAAGACAATACATAGTAAAGGTGTCCCCCGAGGGAAGGATATGACATGGGTCCACATACATATGATTACACTA
Organism: Pseudotsuga menziesii; assembly: GCA_001517045.1. NCBI lineage: Eukaryota > Viridiplantae > Streptophyta > Pinopsida > Pinales > Pinaceae > Pseudotsuga > Pseudotsuga menziesii. The sequence goes on from LPNX010383962.1 coordinate 291,287, forward strand.
AATATAATATTCCTTTGGATCTAGTATGGCTGCTAGGAAACATATTTTTAACATTCTCTCCTAAAGTACAACTCTGACAAACAATATCATGTACAATTAATAAAAACTAGGCATACCTTTCACCATTTTCTGCAAACTAGGGAGTTCTCTAATGTGGAAATGTCCAATACTCCTATGAAAAATATCGCATGGGATAATAGTATGATGTACCATGGCTGAAATATACTTTCCCGGGACCTTGTAGTATACCTCCTTCTCGAACTCTAAGAACAGTAGCAATATTAGTTTTCTGGTTCTTCGGCCATAAGTATGCTTGATTCTCCATGAAGATGACTCAAAATACCTTATATTCAAGGATTGAAACAAAAAGTAGGTTCTTATTTAAGATAGGGACATAAATGATGTCCCCCACATGTAGTGTGTATCCTCAAATCAATTGGAAGATGTGGAAATGTCTCCCAATTCTACCATGCATGCAAACTGTTTCTCTTTTAGGTTGGATATTGCGCTCTTGAACCATGACATGTGCGTGGAAGAACCACTATCAATCAACCATGTATCTTATCCTATGATGAGAGATATAGATAAAGAAAAGAAAATATAATACTCCCTGTTGGCCTAGGAAAGGAGCACATAAAGAATTTCACACATAAGCAAAAGAAGGTGCGCCACGCAAGTGACAGAAAGAAAGGAAGGTCGCGAAGGAAGCAAAGGACTAGCGCAAGAAGAATGGAGAGGAATGCAACGAAGGAAAGTTGAGAGAATGAGCGTGAAGGTGGTAATGGCCAGAAAGCGACAAGTGCAGATCATGGTCATTTAAGGTAGCGTAAACCTGCAGAAACACACGTACAAGGGAATATTTGTAAGTCAGGCCGATAGTCCCTCGTGTCAAGTCGTAATCAACACAGCTATAGCCTGAGGGGAGGTTGATGGTGATAGTTAACAAACTACCTATATGAAGTCAACCCTATGTGGTAATGTAAAATAGTATAAATAGGAGGGATTCAATGGTTAGAAGGTTGGTTGTAATTACTATTTAGGTTGGTCTTTCGATAGTAAGAAGGTTTTCTTTTTCAATAGTTAGAGGGTTGGTCCTGAGTCGGTACTGGTTGATCAATGGTTTGTAATAGTTATTTTTTTTGGCTGTTCATGGGTGATCCATAGTGAAGGATTCCATTTTGCCGTAATATTTTAGAGATTAGAGCAAGACAAGACTCAGGAAGAGTCTGGTAGCGATAGGAGGTTGTTGAGTTGCGGGTTTGGCTGCTGCATGCGCATACCGCTAAAAGTAGAAGTAGGGTAGAAGAACAAACCAGAGAGCATGAGAACCATAAGTCCGAGTCATAAAGACATATCATAATATTAGTATGCATCCTATATATTGAAAGGTGCTATAACATTTTCTCATGCTAGATGAAGAGCACCTTGGTGGTTTTTCCCAGATGGGTTTCCACGTTATCTCTTGTGTTGGAATGGATGATTAATGCTATGAATGTTTATGTGAATGGTTGTTATTTGTTTCCTGTATGATGGTGAAATATTGTTTAAATGTTTGATGTTATACCGTAATCAATAGCTGGATGTTAGGGAAGCATCGTTGAAATATATGTATATATCGGCATGTGCGGGTATGTCTTAAGTCACGGCGTAAGTCGCAAACGATCTGTTAGTATGAGTCAGTTGCACCGCACAAGTTGCACCAGTTGTGAGATTGAGAACAAGGCTAGATTNTGTGCGGTTATGTCTTAAGTCACGGCGTAAGTCGCAAACGATCTGTTAGTATGAGTCAGTTGCACCGCACAAGTTGCACCAGTTGTGAGATTGAGAACAAGGCTAGATTGCACATGTTGACATATTTTTGTGCCTATTCACGCAAGAGTGACTCTATCGTCCAACCATCCTGTTTCCTTCGTTGAGCTCCTTAGCTGCACGCCAAGGGACTATAATCCCTCGACACTCGTGGAAACAGGGTTTCGACAGTTACCCATCGAAGAGATATCTCGGGTGAGACTGTGCTTACTTTGTAGGTGTTGTCGACGAGGATTGCTCTGTTAGGATGGTATCTCGGGTGTTTGTTGGGTTGAAGGGCTGGGCATAACTTGGGTCGTGCAAGTTAGGAAAAGTGGCCAACAAATGGTTCCATTGCTGGGACCCTATTGATCAAAACGAGGGACTATGTTGTGGAAACTGAATAAGAGTGAAGTTGAGGAGTAGTTGGAGTCAAAGACATTGATATTCACACAGAAGGAAAGTGAGGGTTTGCAGTTGAGACTTGAAAAATGGTTGTGGCAATATCTATATTTGGATTTCCATGAAATATTTTTCGCAGAATTCCCTGTTGTATTGCAAGAATGGTTGTCATATTTAGCGACTCGAAAGGATAACTTCCAACGAAGAGGAGTAGTTGAATGGAATGACCTATTGACACAAGAAGTAACACAAGTAAGTAACCCTATTTCCAGAGCCATTTATTTTTTGATTGATAGCGTATTGGAAGGATATGTTACGAATTTTGCCATTGAAGCGATAACCTCGTATAGCGAGGCAAAGAGACATTTTTTCCAAGGACCTCGGGGAAGGTACCTTATGTCTATAAAAATATGGATTAAAATGCTCCTTTATGAAAAGGGTATTTTACAAATTAGTGATTGAGTCGTACAGTCCATGAAGGGGATATGTTGTGCAAGATTTAGGAGTAATATGGAAGGTAGTAAGAAGAAATGTTCTTAGGAAGCTCAGAAGACAATTTGGACACTGGATTCTTAAGAAGCGAAAGGAGGTTTCATTTAGGAAAGAGGAGGAAGGTAGCAAAAGGCAGGAGGGCTAATAGCTTACTCAGGGAAGGTGAATATGGATGTGAGTCACACCTAGATGGAGGGTCCTGCGATGAAGAGGAGGAGTATAGTCTGATTTCTCAAAGAGTAGAATCAGAAGATTCTACAGAGATGCCAAGGACAAGATGTGACTACGACATTCCAAGAAGATCCCCTGAAGTGAGGCCTAGAAGTTCCTCACCTAAACCGTGTGTGAACACTAGTAGTCCTAGTGTTAGGACTGGTACACAAGGAAGCCCATTAGCAACCCCAGTAGATCCAACAAATCCATGGAATCTAGTGAACAATCCCAGCACCACCTTAATGGTGAGGATAGATGTTAGACTACCCAAATTCAATGGGAATGGAACAAAGGATCCAAAACAAGACTGGTTCCTATGCGAGGTAGTATGGACAGTCCGCCTTGTGCTCAATGATGACATCCGAAAAGAACAAATGATTATGACTCTGCAGGGCCTAGTGCTGGATTGGTTTATGAAGTACTGTGTAGTACCACAGGGGCAGCCACAGAGGACTCTTGAGGAGATTCGATGCAAAATAATCTCAGAATTCAAAAACCACAATCTGAGTCCCAATGTATATCTTAGATTAAGGAGATTAAACAGGCTCCGAAAGAAATTGTATAGGACTTTGATCAATGGTTCAAGACGTTGATGGCCAAAGTAAGCATCCAGATGTCGGATGTACAGCACAAAGAGTGGTTTATTGCTACGCTACTACCACACATGAGAGGACCACTCTTGCAGCAAAAGACTGCGATGTAAATGGAGGCACTGGAATTGGCAATGAAACTAGAGGCTTCACCTATTGGATATGGCACCATAGGAATGATATAGATTTAGTCACAGTTAGATAATCTAACCATTCAACTCCTGGACATAAAAAGAGGAAAAGAGGTGCAGGAAGACCTCTAGTGTACGCGATGCTAGACTAATGGACATACCAAAGATGACTTCTTGGCCTACATGAAATACATCTCATCTGGTGCGCCAAACCTGTTGAGTACCTAGGGGATGCCCTGATGCAACATCTACCAGACAAGAGGACACCATTATGTAGATTGCATATTCCTGGAGAAGACGGTATGTACCCCAGCTAGTATGTATTGTAAATTTTGTAAATATGTTGGCCATGATGAAAAATATTGTAGGGACTACCAACTCATGAGAGGGAAAATGGTAAATGCATATCTAATGAATACTAAGGAGCAATTAAATATTGAACAAGCTCAAACTCAGTTCCAAGCTATGCCTTAGTTCCAAGCTGTGCCTTATTTTCAGCCTACACAACAGTTTTAGATGGCACCACAATTTTAGAATACGGGATTGTATAACCCATATCAACAGTAGTATGTGCAACCACAATACCTTCAGCAACCACCTCAACCTCAGCAGAGGGGGGGTGTAAATTACAAGGGCCAAGGAGGAGGAGGATTTGGCCAAGGAATAGGGCCAGTGGTGTGCTATAATTATGGAGTGTAGGGCCACTATGCTAGAGACTTCCCTGAACCTATGAAGACTTGCTTATATTGCAAGAAAGAGCACAATATGGAGCAATGTATGCAACTTATCGCTCGATAGCAAGCCCAAACTGTTGGAGCAGCTAACCCAACACCAATCTTATGTCGAATTCTCCCAACCTGAATGTTAATGCCAAAATAAATATGATAGTCATAGAACCATGAGAACCAAGTGTAGTTGTGATAACAAGGGGAGGTGCCGCGTCGGGTGCAGATCAAGCTACGCAGACAAATCCTGAAGTGCAAGCACAACTGTAGGTGTGACCTACTGCGCAGAAGAAAGCACCAGTTGATGTTCAAGAGTAGAAGCATATATTCATGGATGTACGCCCAAATTTCGTAGGAATGGAACAACCATATACCTCAGGCCAAGTAAAAGATATGCCTGAGAGATTCCAAAAGATATTCAAACAACAAACTGTGAACAAGAGTTTAGATAAGGTTAGTAAACTCAAACCATTCCTGTGTAGTTGTTTGTGGCTAATCCAAGATAAGGAGGCACTTGCAGAGTTGGAAGTGCTTATCGAAATGATTTCGGAGGAAGACCCACCAGCAAAGAAAGTTAACAGTGTTAAGACAAAGTTCAAAATGGGATGTGAAATTAGGATGTATGGACAAATTGGTGATTATGACATGGACTATATCATCCTCGACCTGGGATATGATGTTAACATTTTAATGCACCAGATGTGGGAAATAATGGGAAAGCCACCCCTAGAATGGTCCCCAATTCAATTAAGGCTTGCTAATCAAGAAAAGGTCCTGCCCATTGGTAGAATGAGTCAGGTCCAAGTGGATATTAAAGGATTGCGCACTTTTGTGGACTTCGAGCTCATCAATATAGTAGATGATACTAACCCATATCCTGCGCTTCTAGGGATTGATTGGGTGATGGAAAACCAAACTATGATAAAATTCAAAAGAAGGACCTTATCATTTGAAGATGATGAGATGAGGGTAGTTATGCCCCTCGATCCACTGGAAGGACATAGGTACATTGAACTTGTGTTCAACAAAGGGAAAGGTAATCACCTTGAAAACATCTATAATGTCACTGCCCTTAAGGAATATTGAATTAATCCTACTACAGATGGTAACATGAGATGGAAATGTGCAAGTTCATGTACATAAGAATCAGGGGAGGAACTTAAGAAATGGAAAAACCAATTACATGAAGTCTCTATGAGGAGATGTGCCAGGATAACTAAGTCTATCCAACGAGTGGGAAATTAATGGTAGCCGCTACCTACATATGAAGGACTGCCTAACTTGGCAACATTCTTGACTGAGTTTGAGGAATTTGTAACAGAGCTGCAGTGACTATCTGCACTGGAATTTGCACTAAAATCCACAACCAGATGGTGGGGTACGCACAAAATATCAATAACTAACTGGCCACAGTGCAAACAACTACTAGAAGTAAGGTTCAGAGACGAGGTCACAGATGTGATGCAAAGATATATATGGTTAACAAACCCTGTTGAACATTTGGAGCAGTGTTCCATAGTGTTCTCAAACTACCCACGCCAGGAGTGGGTTCAGCACTTCATCCATACTCTTGAAATGGCACCCAGACTCTGGTACACATCTATGGAGTTGCATCAGGAAACAAGAGAATGGGAAAAGGTTGCATAGAATTTCACATACACATTCCAGTTCACAGACGAGAAACCAATAGTTGATATCGTGTTGAAGACTATTAAGGAGAAGATATTCCTGGAGATCCCACTGGGGATTGAGTATTCTCAACCCTGTAGTGCACATTCCCACCAGTGCTGTGAGATAGTTCAGCACTGGATGACATGCTATAACCTCTTCGGAGATCCAGAGGATGATCCCACTGACATTAATGTTCCAGAGTTAGAAGGATCGCGTGCAGTATAAGGAAGCAACCTTTCCAGTGAGCAGTTCATCAAGCTGCTAAACATCAAGAAATTTAATATTGGGTTGGAGGACAACCCAAAATTTACTAACATTAGAGACTATTGGGATGAAGAGATAGTAGCCAAAATCACTGATCTATTACATGAGTTCCAAGACCTATTCCTGATGAACTTTAGGGAAATGAAGTGGATTGTAGGAGATTTAGGTGAAATGAAAATTCCACTCAAGCCTGATGCAAGGCTAGTTAAACAGCACCCGTACAAACTAAATCCACACTATAAAGAAAAAGTGAAAGTAGAATTGGATCGCATGGTAGAAGCAAGAATCATTGAACCTGTTGAAGATTCAGAGTGGATAATCCCCATAGTGATTCCCCATAGTGATTCATGACAAGAAGGTGACAGGAGAGGTTAGGATCTGTGTCAACCTTAGGAAGCTAAACGATGCCTACTTACATGATTCGTTCCCAATGCCATTTACAGATGAAGTCTTGGAGATCGTCAGCGGATAAGAAATGTACTCATTCATAGATGGATTCTTGGGCTACCATCAAGTCAGAATTGTGCAAGAGGACCACCACAAAACAACCTTTGTAACAGAATGGGGATGCTACCAATACACGGTAATGCCCTTTGGCGTTAAAAACACCCCTGCTATTTTCTCTAGAAGAGTAGTTTCTGCTTTTAAATATTTCATTCATAAGTTTCTTGAAGTATATTTCGATGAATAGACGGTCTTATGGTTCTGGTAAGATACCATATGGAGAATATGCACATGATGCTGAAAAGGTTTCGTAGTATCAAATTGCGCTAAATTTGAGAAAATGCATATTTCACACACCATTTGGTGTACTGCTGGGCCTTGTAGTATGCTGCGACAGGATCCTGGTCGATCCTGTGAAGGTGGCAATGATTCTGCACCTACCACCATCCACATCAGTCACACAACTTCGATCCACACTAGGACATACTAGATATTATCAAAAATTCATAAGAGGGTACACAGATATAAATTCCCCAATGGAGAAGCTTCTGAAGAAGGACACCAAATTCAAGTGAAACAAAGACTATCAAGGAAGTCTGGATAAGCTGAAGAACAAAATGGGAACTACACTATTAGCAGGAATATTTCACCTTCTGCGGACAGAAGCTATTCCTCTGTTCTGAATGGTTCAGATCCAGAACAAATGAACGACAAAGGATGAAGACCCTCCCTGGATATCATAGATACCTAGAATTCTCACTTCGATAGTAAACCTGTGTACCTGTAATCAAATTAAACACGCAAACACATCAAAGATACCATAATATAATCTATTAATCCATGTCAGTGACTAAGGAATCCAACAACATTTACATGTGAAATCAAACAACAACAGTAAAGTGGGACATAAATCAGATTTGTATTAAGATTAAAATGGACAAGTTTACAACCAATTAAGCCTTAGTGTTGACATGCATCTCCATGAAACCAAAACTTTCATCCCCATAAGCTCCAACTTTGCTCTCTATGCTCTCCAATGGCNCATAAAAATACTTCAATGGTTCTTCCCCTCAACTATGGATATGAGCTTGTATTTATAAGTATCAATGGATAGGAATGGTTGAGAGATTTGTGGATGAGGTGGCCTCTAAGATCCTATGATGGGGTATCTCAAGCTCAACTGACCCACAATGTTAGGGATAAGAGAGGACACAAGGCTCATGATCTACAAGCCTCGAGAATCTTCTCCTTTTCCCATTTTACCTAGGGTACCACTTTTCTCCTTCTATAACAGATCGGTTCAGGTAAGAAATGCTTATGGGCCAAGGGCTATAAGCGGTGGCACTACTTATGGACAACAAGGAAAAGGCGGTGTGAGCAAGGTACCGCTCATGGATAAAGGGGAAAGCGCGGTGCTGAGTATTTTCATGAAAGACTGACAAACAACATGGGTTTCCAATCCAAGTGCTGGGATTAAGGGCAAGTAGGTATGTCAAAGGTCTTATCACATGATGATGACAGGATTTTGGTATAACAGGATGCCCCCCAAAGCATGAGTCTTAAAGGGATATGATAAACGAGAGCTTTGAGAGAACAAGTCATCGCCACAAGAAAAAAATGTCGGCTTGATCGAAGCATTTCGCCAAGTAGGAATTTGTAGTACATCAATATTTTTGACTCATAGACACAAGTAACCAACTCATGGCTGCAGACCAATACATGGCAGATCCATGGGAGGAATGAACAAGCATGGCTACTAGAATACAATGTAGATCCATGTGATAGAGGACTCAAACTTGGACATAACTACCAGACATACAATGTAGATCTATGTCATATAAATGCAAATTTGAGCATAGCCATGACCATACAAATGTGGATCCATGCTAGACATACAAAACTCCATCGCAACTTGGGGAAAATAAATGAGCGTTTTAAACAAATACCCAAGGTCTTCATCTCGTCTTCCACAAGGTATGATTCTATCCATGTGATTACAATGATTTGAAGTCAAACATGGTAGAAACCACTTGATTACCAGTTAATGATGTGAACTGTTTACAAGTACGAGGGAGATCACCATTAGTGTCAATGATTCTTAAGGTACCCTAGTACAATATATTGAGTGTGAATAGATGTCCTGATGTCGAACACCCAATCGATTCTATTGATCAAAGGTCAATGATGTGAACCTATGTTGAGAGCAAGAGAATCTGTCATTAAGGCATATAGATCTCAACATACTAAGTATTTGTTTCTAAGACTATTTCCCAGATGATGAGCTAATGTCGACGGGAATAGTCTCGTCGAAGGAGGGCCATGATGAGTCCCACATCGATGACACGAAACTCAGAACATAGGTCTGGAATGATGTGAATGTAGTAACCATAGGACTAACTCAAAAGTACTGACAAAGACTATGTTGACTGTAGAGGTAAAACTTCTTCAAAATCCCTTTGAACATCGGGAGGCTCGACAAACACCTTGGGAGCATGGCTGAACGGGACAAACACAGAATGCGACAGTGGACAATGCATTCTTCTGAAAGACTCAAAGGAGTGGAATGACTCATGAAATTGGATCGTCATGGAGATCAGCTGAATACCCAATTGACTGACATGATGTGCAGACAAGTGCCATGTTTAAAGGTAACAACAAACTACTGCCATTTACTTGCAAAAATGATTCCCTTCCCATTTCCCCCATCATGATTGATGATTTCCTCTTTTCGGTTTTATGAGTTCAAAGAGGGTAACAAACACTCGATATACCTTGTCAGAAGACAAGTACAGACTCATATGTTTTATGAACTTGAGAGAGGAGGGGTTCGTTCCCAAAATGGGTCTCTCAATGTTTAATTTAACAAGTCCAATGAAAGAAAAATCAGTATCGTTCATGTTTAGAGAGTCTGAACAATTACAGAAGAAGACTCCAAAGGGGGTCCTTTTTCGTATTATTTAGTCTCTAAGGCCCAAAAAAGTGTAAAATCATACCTTAGAGAACTCTTCCATTCATGAGTGGCTGGAGTGTTCCTTTTTCATAAATAGTCTGTTTGAACCGAAAAAGAGATAACCTACCATCGGAGAGACGACTCTTCAAATGATTTAAGGAGCGTGAATAAGACAATATCACTCGACAATCTTTTCATATTTAAGGAGCCCGAAAAGAGTTTAAAGAAGACTCCATTAGACTTTTTCTTGTTTGACTCCAGAGCACGAAAGAGTAATAAACTAAGCTCAAACCAAATTTCATGTTTTAACTAGAGCATGAAAAATGAAAAGTAAGCTCAAAACCATCTTACTGTTTTTAACGAGCTCGAAGATTAGTTGAAATAATGCTTGAAGATTGGTTTCATTTTTACGCAAGCTCAAAACCAATGGGTAAACTATGCTTGAAAAAATCCCATTTAACATGATACACAGAGGTTGGAATATTCCCCCTAGCATGATTGCTAGCAAATCTTACCCCTAGCATGGTTTCTAGCGAAGCTTACCCCTAGCATGGTTTCTAGCAAAGCTTACCCCTAACATGGTTGCTAGGGGCTCGACATGCCCCCCAAGCTTCATTTCATCTGATAATTCTTCTTCCATACGCAACCTACAAACCTGGTTACTAATGTGAAAATGTTCACCAGGGGGGTAGGAAGAATAAGAATCAGGTAGGTGAAAAGAAGGTTCAAGTTCTGACACTAAAGTGAAGACTCGACTCAAGGGAAGGGTATCTGTTTCATTTTTACACAAGATTGAAATAGAAGGTAACTATGCTTGGAACATGGTTTCATTTTTATGCAAGCTTGAAACCAACTGGTAAACTATGCTTAAGGAAACCTACTTCATTTTTTAACGAGCTTGAAATAGAAAATGAACTATGCTCAGGAATGGTTTTAGTTTTATGCAAGCTTGAAACCAAAAGGTAAACTATGCTCGAGGAGATCCATTTCATTTTTTAACAAGCTTGACATAGAATAGGAACTTTTCTCAAGAATGGTTTCATTTTTATGCAAGCTTGAAACCAAAAGGTAAACCATGCTTGAGGAGATCCATTTCATTTTTTAACGGGCTTGACATAGAATGGGAAATTTGCTCAAGAATGGTTCCATTTTTATGAAAGCTTGAAACCAAAAGGGTAAACTATGATTAAGGAGTGGTTTTATTTTTAATGAGCTTGAAACCAAAATTAAACTATGCTCTAAACATGGTTTCATTTTTATGAAAGCTTGAAACCAAACAGTAAAACATGATTGTCCACTTGGTTTTTCCTTTAAGAGGGTAACAAACACTCAATACACTCGTTATAGGGAGGGTCTTCATCCTTTGTCATTCATTTGTTCTGGATATGAACCATTCAGACTAGAGGAACAACTTCTGTCCGCAAAAGGTGAAATATTCCTGCTAACAAATCCGGCGACTCTGCTGGGGATCGTAGATACCTGGAATGCTTGCTTCGATAGTAAACCTGTGTACCTGTAATCAGATTAAACACGCAAACACATCAAAGCTACCAGAATATAATCTATTAATCCATGTCAGTGACTAAGGAATCCAACAACATTTACATGTGAAATCAAACAATAACAGTAAAGTGGGATGAAAATCAGCTTTGCATTAAGATTAAAATGGAGAAGTTTACAACCAATTAATCCTTAGTGTTGACATGCATCTCCATGAAACCAAAAATTTCATCCCTATAAGCTCCAACTTTGCTCTCTGTGCTCTCCAATCGCTTGGGCCAAGTGGTCAATCCAACATCATAACAATACTTCAATGGTTCTCCCCCTCAACCATGGATATGAGCTTGTATTTATAAGGCCCAATGGATAGGAATGGTTGAGAGATTTGTGGATGAGGTGGCCTCTAAGATCCTATGATGGGGGATCTCGAGCTCAACTAACCCACAATGTTAGGGATAAGAGAGGACACGAGGCTCATGATCTAGAATCTTTGATAATCTTCTCTTTTTCCCATTTTACCCATGGTGCCGCTTTTCTCCTTCTATGACAGAGCGGTTCAGGTAAGAAACGCTTATGGACCAAGGGCTATAAGCAGTGGCACCGCTTATGGACAACAAGGAATAGGCGGTGCGAGCAAGGTACTGCTCATGGATAAAGGGGAAAGTGTGGTGCTGAGTATTTTCATGAAATACTGACAAACAACATGGGTTTCCACTCCAAGTGCTTGGATTAAGGGAAAGTAGGTATGTCAAAGGTCTTATCACATGATGATGATAGGATTTTGGTATAACATGCACCAATATTAATTTTCCCAGATTGAAAAAATGAATTCCATGTACATGTTGATGCGTCATCAATTGCACTTGGTATAGTATTAACCCAACCAGCACAGGGCGTAATTGACCACCTAATTGCATTTGCAAGCATGAAAATGTCAAAAAAAGAGAAGAACTACACCACAACTGAAAGAGAATGGATTGCAATGGTCTTTGCACTACAAAAGTTTAGACATTATCTATTGGGTGGACACTTCAAAATGTTCACTGATCATTTTGCAATGAAGTGCCTGGTCAATAAGCAGTTGTGTTTGGGGGGGAGATCTGCTAGTGGCTCCTCCTATTTCAAGAATTTGACTTTGAATTCATTGTAAAGACAGGCCCAGTGAATGTTGGGCCAGAACACTTGTCACGCATTGAAAGTGGTGAGGAACCAAATAGTTTAGAGGATAAACTACCTGATGCGCAGATTTTTTCTATCGATGTTGTCGATAAATAATTTGATGCTATTATACACTTATTGAATACAGGCTATGCGCTTGAAGGTTATTCGACATGGAAAAAGAAACAACTAGTTGTCAAGGCCATAGTCTATACGCTAATCGTAGGACAACTGTATAAGTTGGGACCAAATGAAATACTGTGCAGATGCCTATTTGATCATGAAAGGCAATGGGTAATGGTTGAAGCACATGCGGGTGTTTCAGGAGGACACTACGCTGGGAAGGAAACAATGTGCAAGATTTTACAAGCTGGACTCTGGTGGGCAACTGTACATATGTATATAAGGAAATATGATCGTGATTGTGATAAGTGTCAAAGAACATGGAAACCATCATGATGTGATGAAATGCCACTTGTGCCACAAATTACACTGCATGCCTTTGATAAATGGGTAGTGAATTTTGTCAGCCCTATTAGTCTGCTAGGGAAATGGATTGGTGCATGCTATATTATAACTGCTACAGATTACTTGACAAGATGGACAGAAGTGACACCTATGAAAGATTGCACCACCGCAACTACAACAAAGTTTTTTTTTGAAAATGCAGTCACAAGGTTTGGTTTCTAAAAGATCCTTATTAGCGACCAAGGTATGCATTTTGTAAATAAGATAATTATTGAATTGATTGCAGAATTCCAAATACAACACAAGAAGACAACACCCTACCATCCTCAAGCAAATGGAACTGTTGAGGCCTTCAATAAGATACTAGAGAATGCTTTGACCAAGGTCTGTAATGTGTGCAGAGATGACTGGGACCCGAAAGTCTCAACAGTATTATGGGCTTACATAACAACATGCAAACGAATGACTGGATACACTCCTTTCCATTTAGTCTATGGAAAAGAAGCAGTCGTGCCCATGGAGTACATTGTGTTGAGCCTATGAATTTTTGCGCCAACAGAGATAACATATACCATTGCTGTAGAAGAAATACTTGTGCAGCTCATTCAAATGGAGGAAGAATGCTTCATTACGAGCTTCCATAAAAAATGTGGAAAAACAGCGGCAAAAAGCATGGCATGACTGCCACATCATAATGAAGTAGTTGAAGTTCAACGGACTTGTTCTGATGTATGCCAACAAGTTTCTAAAGCACCCAGGTAAGCTCAAAACACACTGGCTAATCCCATATGTGGTTGCGCACATTACTGAATTAGGTGTGGTAAAACTACATAAGCTGGATGGAACACCAGTTGCGGGTATGACTAATGGTTGCTGATTAAAACCATATCGTGATGACTACAGCACTGTCCCATAAGGCTAGGGTGTGCAGAAGCATCTCAAGTGCATCCTGGCATGGGAAAAGGAAGTTGCACTGAAAAATGGTGTGCTACAAACCCACCAATGAAGTAGCTAAGAGACAATTGGTGGGAGGTTGCATATAACTGGTAGGCATCGGTGGACCATTAAATGCATAAGGATTCAACAAAGATTTGGTGCTCGTGATAAGACATCACCCTGGGTGGAATTCCTAGCTCATCAGGTGCGGGAAACTTTGTGATGGTGACTGGCCATCACATAAATACTCGATCATGACTATCGGTAGGGGAGAATGACGGTAGGGTTAATCATACCAAATCTGAGATGCAGATCTGGTGCACCAGAGGAAGGTCTTGTCCTAATGATGCACCTAGATAAGCCTAGATGGCATGTGACCCCATGCTCCTCTTATAAAATAAGGGCATGCCTAGAGAAAACATCACTTGATCATGCTTCCTGAGCACCAGTTACATATGGGTTGGGGTGTTCCATGGCTAGCAGCCCTGCTGGATAAAGTAGTTGTTGCAACCTTCAATGTGTGGGTTATCTCTGAATATGGGAATAAGAAAGATGTTAACAGTCTACAATTTATTTATACCCAGATAGAAGTCTCTGGTGAATTCATCCTTGGCTATTTCTTTTTCAGTTGGTTAGCAGCCCTGGCTATGGCACCCGAAAGGAATCCAGTGGGGATCTGAGTTTTTTCCCCAATTCACTAAGTCTGCAGGGCTGGTGAGAAGGCCCAACTTTCGACATTCTAGGAGAGGCCTCCATGTGGGGAAGGACTAGAGAAGGGATACATGGATAGATATGGTTTGTAGACCGTGATGCTGAGGTGAAATTCGTCAAAGTTGGGAATCATTCCCCTCTAATCACTCCCTTGAATTCTAGGATTTTTTGGTTTTCAATATGGACAGTGCTTCATTCTTAAAAGTTTATATCTCCAAAAAATGCGATCATTAGTTGGGCACTAACCCATCTAGCTTTGCAGAATAGGAAGTGGGAAAGCAAGATGAAGAGGAAAAGAAGGATGAAGAAGAACAACAGAAAGACAAGCTACAACAAGCACAAGTAAAACCCTAGGATCCTGAGAATGATAATAAGAATTGGATTGCTGTGTCAGAATGGGACAATAACAACCCTGGTGAAATTCAGAAGTGGAACTCACCATTAAGAGTCTTCATATGCTGCCGAGGAAGAAATTTTATGACTAAAGTAACTAAAGTTTTGTAATCTAAAAATTCTTCTAAGTATGGGATGAGGCCGCGGTGCAGGAAACACTGCCAAAAGAAAAAGAAAAAAGATAAGGAACAAAGTGCACAAGGTAGGAAGCAGGAGAAGGTGCCCAAGGAAAAAAAATGTTTGGCAAAGAGACGGCCGCACAGATTATGCCTCCTCCTATGTCCATTTCCTCGTGGCTCAGGATGAGCCACATGTGAGTGTCAGGGCTTGTTGGCCTAGGAAAGGAGCACACGAAAGAAGTTTGCATGCAAGCAAAAGAAGTTGCATTGTGCATGCGACAGAAACAAATGAAGGTCACGAAGGAAGCAAAGGACTAGTACAAGCATAATGGAGAGGTGCGCAATGAAGGAAAGGCGAGTTCATGAGCATGCAGGTGATAATGGCCAGAAAGCGATAGGTGCAGATCATGGTCGTTTAAGGTGGCGTAAGCTTGCAGAAACACATGTAAAAAAGAATATTTGTAACTTAGGCTGATAGTACCTCATGTCAAGTTGTAATCACCATAGCTGTAGCCTGAGGGGCGGCTGATGGTGACAGTTAAAAAAATACCTGTATGTAGTCAACCCTGCATGGTTATGTAGAATAGTATAAACAGGAGGGGTTCAATGGTTAGAATGTTGGTCGTATTTTTTTTTAGGTTGGTATTTCGATAGTAAGAAGGTTGTTTTTTTTAGTAGTTAGAGGTTTGGTCCTGAGATGGTACTTGCTAATCAATGGTTGGTAATAGTTATTGTTTTGGTTGTTCATGGGAAATCCATAGTGAAGGAAGCCATTTTGCCGTAATATTTTAGAGATTAGAGGAAGAGAAGACTCAGGAAGAGTCTGGTAGCGATAGGAGGCCGTTGAGACGTGCATCTGGCTACTACGTGTGTAGACCAATGGGAGTAGAAGTAGGGTAGAAGAACAAACCAAAGAGCATGAGAACCATAATTCTGAGTCATAAAGACATATCATAAGATTAGTCTGCATCCTGCAGACTGCAACGTGCTATGTCCTTTTCTCATGCCACATGAAGAGCACCTTAGTGGTTTTTCCCAAATGGGTTTCCACATTATCTCTTGTGTTGGAATGGATGATTAATGCTGTGAATGTTTATGTGAATGGTTTTTATTTGTTTCATGTATGATGATGAAATATTGTTTAAATTTTTTATTCTATACCGTAATCAGTAGATGAATGTTAGGGAAGAGTCGTTGAAATATATGTATATATCTGCTTGTCTGGTTATGTCTTAAGTCACGACGTAAGTCACAGATGGTCTATTAGTACGATTCAGCCGCACCGCACAAGTTGCGCCAGTTGTGAGATTAAGAACAGGGTTAGGTTTCATGCCCTGACATATAGTTGTGCTCAGTTGCGCAAGATTGACTCCACCGTCTAGCCATCTTTTTTCCTTCGTTGATCTCCTTGGCTACGCAACAATGGACTATAATCCCTCAACAATCGCAAAAACATGGTTCCGACAGTTACCCATCGAAGAGATATCTCGGGTGAGACTGCGCATTCTTTGCAGGTGTTTTTGATGGGGATTTCTCTATTGGGATAGTATCTTGGGTGTTTGTTGGGTTGACAGGCTATGCAAAACCTGGTTCATGTGAGTTAGGGAAAATTGCCAACACTCCCTCCTTGTCTCTTTCTCCTCGGGTGCATCTTTCTTGGAATATTCTTCTACAATGGTGGAAGCATGAACTCTTCCTTCTCTTCTTTTCCTTGTATGGAAATTCCATGCAAAGTGGTCCAAATTTTGACAATAATAACATAAAATCTATAATTTGTCAATTTTTTTATTAATCTCTCTCTTCTTTGCATAAAATAAATTCTTGGGAGCAAATGGATTCCTCCCTTTCTTGTTTCTTTCCATGAGGGAAAGATTCTCCTCCTTAGTACATGGTGTCTTGATTTGGATGCGCCCCTGTAACAATAAAATAATAAATTACTATTAATATTAATTTATTATTAATTAAAGACTGTCTAAAGTCAATAGTCATGCCCTTTTACGAAAAGGTGCATGATGGGCTTATATAAAGGCCAAACCTATGTAACTATTAATCATCTATCATACATTACATTTTTTGCATTACTACTTAGCCATTTATGGATTTATTTCGTTACTTGTATTTCCTATTATATTATTGAAGAACTTTGTTCCTTCATTGGTATCAGAGCCTTTTAGGGCCTTACCGATTATGGCCTTTTAACCATCTATCTTGGAGCTTCTCCAAATCCATCTTTGGGTCGTAATTGTCATAGCTTCTCTAAAATTTTAGGACCTTGACCGTAAACTACTTTTCCCTCACCTATACTGCCAACTTCCCAGGTGTTTCCGTGCTTCCTGCACTGCTATCTCCTTGTCCATATTCCTCACTTCACATCTCTCTCCAAACTTTTGCATCATGCAGCTCCATTTTTTTGCATATGCTATTTGTCTCTACACCTCATCTTCTACACTCTGCTATTGTATCCATGCCCTACAACCTTCTCACACACCTTTGATCCCTCACCTTCACGTGCACCCCTCCATCACACTCCCAAATTCCTTGCGTAATATCTCCCTCCACCCCTGGGCCTCCACCGCTCCTCTTATGCACCTGCTCATCCATCCTCTGTCCTTCTCTATCATGCACTCTTCCACAACGATCCACATAGCCTTCCAATTCTATGCCAACCACTTCATATCCATAGTCTTCCATCCCTCACCTTTGTCAGCACCAACACGATCTTAGTTCCACACCGACGCACTCTTCTATCACACTCCCTTCACTTCCTCACTCCCCACAACCTGTGTTCTCTATGTTCTCCCACACCCATAGTATTTTGTGCCCATAACTCTAGTCCTCATCCTCATTCACCTTCACGAACTCCTTTTATCTAGCACCACCATCCATCTATTGCACCTGAAAAATACACTAGTGCCTGATGCCCCTTCAGAAATCCTAGCCTGAGATTCCTTGGTAATGTTTTTCCAACCCTAGGTCGATTGGTGGATTTTCTCAGTTATGAAAAAGCGTCATCGGTGCAATGTCCTATGGAGAAAAAATCATCGTCTCCTATTTGTCTATTGGAAATATGTGTTGTTAGCGCCCTTCCTTTGTGAACAAAAGGCGCCCACGTTGTTTCACCTTAATCCAAGTGCACCAATGGACCTAAAATGTGAAAAAAGAATATTCTAGAATTTTCTTTGTGAAATACTCCATGGAGTTGGTTCCTAATATCTAGGGAGAGGCAGCATTCGCCTTCGTTGCATGTTGGGATCACCTCCTATCCATTTCCCAAGTGAATCTCAAGTAATTTAGCCTATAAATGGAGCCTTCATGGAGTGAGTGAAGGAGGCCAAAGAAAGCACCCTTATGCTGTTGGACTGAGATCTAGTTTAGAGGCAAGATAGAGTGAACTTATGTGTGAAGGGGTTGTTGTAAGTGTGAAGGATTGTAGATCTATTATAGAGGATAAAGCTAGCAACATCAAGGCTTTATGGTTGTAGCTTTACTCTCTTTTATTATTAATACAAAAGTGTTCCTCTTTCATGTATTTAATGTGTGTTAATATCAGTTAAATGTTGTTAGAATCCTTGATCACTAACATAGATGATAAATTTTCCATGATAGTATCATCTTGTACCTTTATCTTTTATTCTCTTTTGCAGGTACTTAATATTGCAAGAAGGACTTTTGAACGAAGACAAAAAGTACTCAGATCTAAGGTATGAGTTTAGTTTCATGTTGATTAAATTGATTATCTAGGGGAAGTATATGCTGCTATGTTTCTTTTGTTATACACTTGCATCATACAGGGTAGAGGAATAAGCGATGTCCACACCAGCTGCAGAATTCCTTGAAACAAAATTGGCAACCATACTGGGGACAGCTTAATCTAGTCAGATCTGCGATAGATCCAGTCAGATCTGTAGCAGATCTAGTCAGATCTACAACTGTTGGTAACTTTCTCACTTATGGAGTTTACATTCTCTTCATTAGCTGATTTCAGTGGATAAGGTGAGTAATCCATATTGCCGCTTTGTTAATTGCCTCTATTTGGAAGTTGCTTTTACTTCTGTCAGTCAAACTCATTCCAATTTTTTGTTTTCTTGTGCAAATATTTACCTTTTTCCATCCATAGATTTGTCGGCGCCCTTAGCCTTATCTCAAAGAGTGTCGTTTCCTCATAGGCACTTCTTGCCTCTTGGAAGACAGTGTCGTCAACACCTTTTTGCAGTTTATACAGAGCACCATTGGTGCCCTGTTGCGCTGGACAAAAAGCGTCGATACCCCTACAGTGCTCTAGTGTAGCATGCCTCTCTATGTCGAGGTAGGTCATTATACTGCCTACATTTTGATGTTTTGATGTTTTTTGTTTCTCTAAAAAAATTCAGTGTGTTTTACTTGAGTTCTTGATTGCTGAGTCTAGTGGTTTTGAAAATCTGATTCTCACTAATTGAGCTTAGTTGCAAAACATTTATTTCCTCTTTTAGTGAAGAAGTCATAGTGAAAAGGAAATTGTGTGAAACCTCAGTTTTGGATTTCTTGATTAGTGTGGTCCATTCTCTGAAAATTTTATGTTGAAAAAGGAAATATGTAGCATCTCTTAAATCAGTCTTCCTTAAACTACTTTTTGTCCTTTATGTTCAAAGTTACATTTGAAAATACAAAAAGAAACTAGTTATCTTGTCTTGTTAATGCATAGGAAAGTTTTATTCTTGGCTTGCATGAGTGATTTAGAAAAGTAGACTTTTTGTGTGCGTGTGATTGAGTAGATTTAATTTTGATATGTATTAGAGGCTTCGTTTTCTTTTCTTGATTAAGAGAATTAGAGTTCTTATTGATAAAAAAAAAATTGATTTTGAAGAATTATTTAAAGAATTGCTTGTTAGGTCTTGTGATTGAATCATTGAAATACCATGGAATTGATATGTTGAAAAGAAAAGAAATGGTCTTTTCCCTACTCTATATAGTTCTCATTGAAGGAAAAAGAAATTTTCATCACATATAGATTGTAATTTGAATCTTTAATTACACCTCACAAACATTCACTAACCATTCAGATAAAATAAATGGTAGCTTTAGGTTAAAATTTTATAGAAATTTGAGTGATAGGATAGAGATGTGTTCCATCGTCTTTAAACATAGGAGCTATCATTACATGCCTGCACTGCATCCCGGGTTCTATGTGGTTCCTCCACATACCATTGGTCTATAGAATGACCTTTCACATACCCTTGAGGTATATCGAAAGGTAATTCATGTACTTGATTATATATCGGAGGGCCCCTTTCAAACGGTAATGCATTAGACATCACTAATACAGATTTGAGCTCCCATGTACCTTGTCTATATCGGGAGACCCTACTAGGATTCCAAAACCATCTGATAAAATCCCTTTGGACATCTTGTTGGATCAATACACCAAGAACAACACTCAAGGAGATACTATGCACGTTTTTTCTAGGTAATTGAGTGTTCAAGAAAGGTACGGTCCCAATCCTCCTTGTCGCGTTTCATTGTTGGACCCTACAATATATAGCGAGTTGTGACAACTTGAAAATCCTAGTGAGAGATCGACTACCTTCAGCCCATCCTGTCATTTAAGTATGCTTGTAGCCTTAGCTTGCGTAGGTTTTTTTGTGTGTGTTTTTCTTCTTTTTTCAACCTAGAGTAGAAAACTCAGCCATCACCCTGGCTGAGGAATCTATGAGGTTTTCTCATAGATTGCAAGGTTTTCCACCTAAATATCCTCCTACAATGGAAGGAATCAAAGGTGAAACCATGGAATGGTCAGCTTCTGTTGATGCTCGTATAGAAAACGCTTCAACTAGAAGGACTAGATAAGAATTCTATGTTTATGATAATCCCTTTGTCGAACAGGCTCCTACGACTGATACTGCTTTCTATTTTCCAATGGAAGGTCATGTTGGTTCATCAACTGATATTGGTGATTTCCCAACTGATGATTCCAAGGGACCAAAATATGGCCCTAATGCACCTTTTTGGAGTACTTCTTTAGGACAACCTATTTCAGGATTCAAAGTCACCATACCTTCTTTTGAAAATCCCCCTATGGATGCTTCATCGAATGAAGAAATGTATAGAAGGTTTCATTCATATTTTTATCATTTACAAAATCATCATGAATACCTTACTAATATCATGGCTTCACCCCTACCGTATAAAGCACCCATGTTAGCTTTTCTACCCCGTCTTTCAGGAAAAACACCACCTGGATACCATGCCCTTTCATCACTTACAATAGTTCCTATCTCAGGGTCACCGACCTAGAATTTGGTTACTCAAAATCTAGGTCAAATTTACACCTCCCATCCCCATAATCAAAACTATCTGTCAATTTCGACTCCTCCAATAGTCCCTTCAGCTGGGGGGAATCCTCTCGCTCAAGATGCTTCACCTACTCATGGAGTTGTTTCTAGTGCGGGGCATAATTTATTAACGAGAACACCAACAGTAAATAACCCACCTCCTAATTCCTTTACGGTTGTAGCCTCTTTCATCCAGGGAGAATCCTCATGGGTCCAACCTACCATTAGTCCATTTTCTTGGGGATATACTTATCCCAGGAATCAACCACCCACAGTTCACCAAGGTGATCAACCAACATCATCAGCAATAGTCTATCCCAGAATTTCCTACCCTAGAAATGTGTTTGTCCCTTGGGGACAACCAAATTGGTCCAATGTTCCATCCTACAAGGTATATTTTGTAAACACTAGTGTAGGTTATGGTGGTCCACCTAAAGGCCCACCACCTGGAGGACCCCCAAGAGGACTTGGAGGACCCCCAAGAGGACCTGGAG
Organism: Pseudotsuga menziesii; assembly: GCA_001517045.1. NCBI lineage: Eukaryota > Viridiplantae > Streptophyta > Pinopsida > Pinales > Pinaceae > Pseudotsuga > Pseudotsuga menziesii. The sequence goes on from LPNX010383962.1 coordinate 313,044, forward strand.
GATCTGGAGGACCTGGTGGACCATATGGAGGACCACCACCTGGAGGCCCACCACCCAGAGGAACACCATCCAGAGGACCACCACCTAGAGGACCACCTTATAAAGGTCCACCATATGGAGGACCCCCACCTGGAGGACCACCATCACCACCTCCTCCTAGAGGCCCACCACCTGGATTCCCACCTTCCTTAGGTGGACCTTCTAGTAACCAATTACCAAATCAACTAGGCATGGAGGCATCGTCCATGACCTTTTATCAATCTACCTACGGTCCTACTGGTCCACAAATACCATACCAGTATTACAAATATCATCAACCCAATCAACAATTACCACTTTTGGAAACATTAGATCTGCCATATTTGTCCAGATTGATTAATGACCCTATACATCACAATTCCTCCTGGCTGGCCATTCCGGTTAAGTTACCCTCAGATATAACAAAATTTGGCACCAAACCCAGTGAATACCCTAAAAACCATGTGATGACTTTTCATCTACGGTGTTCATCAAATTCTCTGATGGATGGTTCAATCTATCTATGGTTATTTCAGAGAACCCTCACAAACGTTCTTGGAAAATGGTATATAGAGCTACCACATCACTCTTTCTGGGATTTTAATGCTCTAGCAATGGAATTTTTAACTCATTTTCAACTACCAATTCAGTATGAGATAGGTACATACCTATTAAAATCTCTTTGATAGACTACTTCAACACATATCTCTGATCACATCCATGAATGGAGACGAAGACATCGATTAATCAAGGCCCCTATTCCTGACCAACTACTTGCTGATTGGTCCAGAAATTCCTTACCCCCCCTATTGAAAGAGATGTCACCATGGGAGGTGTTGTTATGGAGGAGTAATATATTAGCTGCATTTAGTGCTTAGACTTGGTTTATTCCCAATCAGGTACTTTGTATGATTTAATTCCTCATGCTCCCCATTCCACATTAGACCCATCAAGACCTGCAAATGGAATCCTTGGTTTAGTTCAAACTGAAACGATAGAAAAATATAGTAAGAAGAAAACCCAACCCATCGCATTAGTAATCCAACCAGCACCACCCCCCAAAACTATACCCCCTCCTATTTATTCCACCGAGGTAAATGTGGTTCAATCCGCTGAATATTCAGGTGGAAAAAAGAAAGATAAAAACAAATCGAAAAAATACGATAATCAATAGGAAAGTAATAAACCACAAAATCCTGATGTTGATTCCGAAAATAAGAGAAAGTTAAAGTACCCCTTCCTAATCTATGGAGGTGATCATTTCATCAAAGTGTGTCCTCGTCGAGAGGAATTTAACAAGTTTTTAAAAAATTCACCCACCCAGACAATTCTTACAGACCCTTTTCCCACCCAACAACAATTGATTGACCATCAATATTTGCACGGTATTTCTTCATCCATTGATGAAGTTAAAATGATTTCAAGTGAGATGATTAACCTAAATACAAGAGAACATAGTTATGACCCCCCTCTAGAGAATAAAACTGATGAGATTCCACCCGAAAAACCTCCAGCTTCCACCCCCCCTCCAAGCAACGGTGTTCACATTGAAAAACCTATGCCTCACACAATCTTTCTCCCACCCAAGAGTACACATCGTAAGTCCGTTATCAATCCTAACACACATGTTGACCAATATTATAACATTGTAGAATATTTGGCCCATGCACCATGTGCTATGTCTCCCCTAGAAGTACTCCAAACTTGTCCCACACAACGAAAAAAAATTTCTAACAAAACTTGGGGCTATGGATCCTGAAAATAGTAACATCATTGCTTTCAAACTAGATGAATTTAAAACTAGGCTCTCACATCAGTTGGATTTCCAGTTAACCACAAATATTACTGGGAAGAACATCCATCTTACCGTATTGGATGAGGGAGCCTCTACTTCGTTCATGTCCCCGTCTTGTTGGAGAGCCATTGGTTCTCTTGCGATTAATCGTTCACCTACTCCACTCAAGGAATTTGATGGTCGTGGATTTCAACCATATGGATTACTACCCTCTCTCTAGGTAGAATAGGGGGGAAATCAGTTTCCATTCATATTTAAGTTGTTGATGCTCCTTTGGATTAAAACATACTCCTAGGTCGCAACTGGTTCTATGTTATGCAAATTGTTGCATCGCCCATATTTTAGACTGTCCAGTTCCCATTCCAAGGAAGGATTGTTATGATAGATCAATTAGATTTCATCACAACTAATTCTATTACAAATGATGTTGTTGGCCTGAGAAAGGGGCATAATAAGGAAGTTCACACGTGCAACCAAGGAAAATGCGCTACACGCGCGTTAGAAGCAAAGGAAGATCGTGAAGGACAAAAAGGGCCCGCGAAGGAAGAATGGAGAAGTGCATGGAAAAGGAAAGGCAAGTGCGGAAGCATGAAAAGGGAAAACGGTCGGAAAGTGACATATATAGAATCCATATCATGGTTGTATAAGACAGCGTAAGCCTGTAGCTACACACGTACGAGAAGATATTTGTAAGTCAGGATGATAGTGCCTCATGTTAAGTCATGATCACCACAACTGTAATAAGAGGGGCGGCTGATGGTGATGGCTAATGGACTACCAGGATGCAGTTGGCCCTGCGTGGCCATGTAAATTAGTATAAATAGGAAGGATGCAATGGTAGAGGGTTGGTTTGTAGGGTTTTCATTGATCCTTTTTCAGTTTTCAGTAGTTGGTTATTCAGCGGTAATCCATGGAAGGGGATGTTGATTATGTTGTAATTTCATAGCTATCAGAAGAGGAGTAGACTCAGGAAGAGTATGGTAGCATTAGAGGGCTATTGAGTCGCGGATCTGACTGTAGTGTGAGTAGACTGCTAGGAGTAGGATTATATTAGGAGAGAGATCCAGAGAGCATGAGAACTATGAGTATGAACTTAGAGACATATCTCAAGATCAGTCTGCATCCCCCAGACTGCAAGGTGCTATATCCTTTCTCATGCCAGATGAAGAGCACCTTGGTGGTTTTTCCCAGATGGGTTTCCACATTATTTCTTGTGTCCGAATGAATGATTGATGTAGTGAATGTTTATGTGATTGATTAATAGTTTCTTTCCGTATAATGTTAAATGTGGTCCAGTTCTTGTTAGTTTCTTGCAATTGGTAAATGGATGAACATAATATCTTGTTGAATTGAAACTGTATAAATATATATCACTCTATATAATTCCTATTATGCTTCCTAAATTAAGTCATAGATCCGATTGATGTGAGTTAGCTATGCCGCACGAGTTGCACTAGCTGCGAGGGGGAAAGGAAAGTTAGGTCACGCACAATGAAATAGAGTTGTGCTCATTTGCGCAAAACCGACTCCTCCATTCAGCCGCCCTACTGTCTTCATTGAGCTCCTTGGTTGCGATCCAAGGGACTACCCCAACAATTGTGGAAACATGGTTCTTGTGGTTACCCATCTATGAGATATCTCAGGTGAGACTATGCCTGCTTCGTAGGTGTTGTCAATGGGGATTGCTCTATTGGGCCGGTATCTTGAGTAGTTGTTGGATTGGTAGGCTGCGCTAAACTTGGGTCGCACAAGTGGGGAAAAGTGGCCAACAAATGGTTCCGTTGGTGGGACCTTTGATTAAATTGGGGAGATGGTGTGGCACCCAATGAAGGAGGAGATAGAATACTAGATGGATGCTATAACGCTGGTGTTTGCACAAGAAGAAAGCGCAGGAACATGGTTCAGCGTAAAAATATGGTTAGATGAATAAATATACTCTGATATTCACGCGATCTTCTTTGCTGAGTTCCCTATTCTACTACATGAATGTTTGGTAGGATTGGCATCTAGACGGACCAACTACCAGACAAGGGATATTATCGAGTGGAGCGACCAACTGTTTCAGGAGGTAACTAGTAAGTAATGTTGTCTCAAGAGCTGTTCATTTTTGGGTTGATAGTATATTGCAAGGGTATATTACTAAGTTTGCAGTAGATACTATAAATTCATATAGTGAAGTTGAAAGAGATTTCTTCCAAGAACCATGAAGGAGATACTTATTGAGTATAAGTACATGGATAAAACTACTTTCTTATAAGAAGGGTATTTTACACTTGGATAGCTGAGTTGTGTGTCTAGGAGGGGGCTATGTCACTAACAAGTAGATAGGAACATGGGAAAGAGTGCATGGAGATGTTCGCCGGAAGAAAAGAACCTGAACTCGAGGTTGGATTCCTAAGGAGTGGGAGAATATTCAGATCAGGAAAGAGAAGGAAAATTGAGAGGGGCCATTGGAATCCTAGTTTGTTCGAGGGAAGTGAACACAAACTTTAGTCATGCAAAGAAGAAGGGTCTTGTGACGAAGAGGAGGACTATAGCTTGATCTTAGAAGGACCTGAAGATCCAAATAGCTCTGACGAGACCTCAAGGTCAGAGCAAAATTATATCACACTAGCAATCTCTCCTGAGATGAGATCTAGAGTCTCATCCCCTGAAAGGAACTCTAATACGGATAGCACTAGCCCTGGAACTAGTGCGCAAGAAGGTACAACTCAGTTAAACACTATCCCAAAAATCCTAAATGCCAACCCAATGGCTGTGATAGACGTCCGGTTACCTACATTTAATGGAAATGGAATGGAAGACCCTGAACAACATTGGTTCCTATGTGAAGCTGTGTGAATGGTACGTTTAGTCCATGGTGTTGATGTCAAGGAAGCACCTATGATTATGACCTTAAGGGGTCATGCCTTAGATTGGTTCATGAAATTTTGTGCTGCACCAACTGGGACACCACAGAATACCCTCAAGGAAATCCAAGCTGCAATGATCTCTGAGTTTAGAAAACCCAAATCAGAGTCACAATGTATTACTGAGATTAAGGAGATTAAATAGGCTCTAGCAAAAACTATGTGGGATTTTGATCAAATATTCAAGATGTCGATGGCCAAAGAAAGCTTCCAAATGTTCAATGTACAACATAAGGAGTGGCTTATTGCTGCTCTACTACCACACATCCGTGGTCCATTGATGCAGCAAAAGATTGAGTCGCAGACAAAGCACTGGAGCTGGAAATGAAGATAGAGGCCTCACCTATTGCTGACAGTGCCACAGGAATGGTATAGATTCAGTCACAGCTAGCCAACCTTACACTACAAATTTAGGATATCAAGAAAGGAAAAGAAGGACAAGAGGACTTATGGTGCACAAAATGTATAATGGGCAGACACACCAAGGATAACTATCCGACCTTCATGAATTATGTCACATCTGGTGCACCTAACCCATTAAACAGGAAAGGGATACCTTGGTGTCATATATTCCAGTCAAGAGGCCACCTCGATGAAGAATGTGTATATCTACAAAAGGTTGTAAGTAACCCTACAAACTTATTTTGTAAATTTTGTAGATCGGTAGGACATGAGGAAAAACAATGTAGGGAATACCAGATCTTGAAAGAGAAAATAGTTGATACATATTTAATGAAAAATGAGGAGTTCCCTCAGGTTGAACAGGCACAAGCCTCATACCAACCTATACAGTTCTTGACTAATCAATACCAACATCTATATGCACAACAAAACCTATATCATCAAAACTACCAGAAGAACTAGTACCCACTGTAGCAACTACACCGTCAGGGAAGGGGTGGTGGAAAATTTAGAGGACAAGGTGGTGGAGGAGGATTTAGTAGGGGAAAAGCTCCAGTTACATGATATAAATGTGGACAAGTAGGTCACTTTTCCAGAGATTGTTTGGATCCTGCAAGAAAATGCTCGTATTGTAAGGGGAAAGACCATAATGTTGAACAATGTCCTCAGTTGATCACAAAGTGGCAAGCAAGAACTGTTTCCGCACCCAACCCCCCACCAAACCTGAACCCAAATGAAATTGCGAATGTTCATATGACCATGGATGAACCACAAGACCTTAAAATTGCTTCCATAACTACAAGCAGCACAATGACTGTAGTAAAACAAGATAACTCACAAGAACGATCGCAGCTGTAAGTGAGGCTGGCGGTGCAGAAAAAGGAATCAGCGACCGGCCAAAAATAGAAAGAAATATTCTGGTATGTGCAATCAAAATTCATAGGCCCTGACGTACCATCAACTTCAACAGAAGTCAAGGACATGCATGAAGGATTCCAACACCTATTGCAGAAGAAAGCTTCAAACAAGGTTAGTAAGCTGATACCTATTCTATCCAGTTGTTTGATGCCAATCCAAGATAAAGATGTGATTGTATAACTATAAGAAATAATCGACGAGATCCATGTAGAACCACAAGCTGAGAATAAGGTTAACCAAGTGCGGCGAAAATGTAAGACTGGCCATGAATTGAGAATGAATGCACAGATAGGTGATTATGACATGGACTATATCATTTTAGATCTGGGGTGAGATGTCAATATCCTAACCCGCCAGACTTGGGAAAGCATGGGCAAGACACACTTGGACTGGTCTCCTATCCAACAACGTCTTCCCAATCTGAAGAAGGTACTACCCATTGGCCGATTGAGCAATTTCATTGTTGACGCGGAAGGATTGCGCATATATGCAGATTTTGAGGTCATCAACATTGTAGATGATACAAATCCTTATCCCGCATTGCTAGGGATATATTGGGCTATAGACAATCAAACAATTATAAATTTCAAAAAAAGGATCCTCTCCTTTGAGGATGAGGAAATGAGAGTAGTCTCGCACATTGATCCATTTGAGGGACAAAGATATGTTGAACCTGTTTATAATGAGGGGAAGGTTGACTATCTCGATCAAATCTACAATGTTACAGCTATGCACGAATATCATATCAGTTCGATGGCAGATGGGAACCTCAACTGGAAGTGCACGAGTTCATGTGCGTCTGATTCAGGGGAGGCTTTAGAAATATGGAAAATTGGGTTACATGAAGTCTCCATGAGAAGGTGTGCAAGAGTCACAAGGTCTGTGCGATGGGTGGAGATTGAGTCAAGGGAGTTACCCACCTATGAGAGTTTCATATACACTTTGGATATGGCACCCAAGACCTGCAATAACTCTAAGCAGCTATGACAAGGAACCCAGCAGGTCGCGCATATAGTTCTAAATGATGACAAACACCCTATAATTCATAATACAATACAAAAAGAAAAGGGGCGTATAGTGGAGAAGATCAATGATGCTAATGCTCATCAACACAGCGTAGCTACTCAGCAAGACAATATACCCAGGAACGTACAAGAGAACCCGACTAACTTCAGTGGGCCAAAAACAGTTGACCTAAGTAAAGATCGTAGGGTAATACAAAAACACTCGCATGATGAAGAAGTAGTACAAATTGCAAATCTCCTACAGGAATACTAGACCCTCTTCCCTCTCAATGGCATAGAAAGAAAGGGAATGGTGGAATACTTAGAGAGGATGAATATACCTTTGTGATTACAGACTAAGCCAACTCAACAACAGCTGTTGGCATGACATTATCAATATATCAGCGTGAAGCCATCCATAGAAGGAAGACTTAGCCTGCACTATGATAGCAGATTATTCACACACCCACACAAACTAAAGGAAACTTGGCTAAGGCCATGTACCATCACATAAACTATGGATATAGGCATAGCACAATTCCAGAGAAGTCGATGGTACCCACATCGCGAGTTTGGTAAATGACAGTTTCCTAAAACCTTACAACCACACGTAACAAAAAAAAAAGAATGGCCAAACGACATAAGCTATTCTATTGCAGGATTGTGATAGAGCCAACAGAAAGCATGGGCAATAAACCTCCCAGTGGTTACATCATTGCATATAACCAAGTGGGTGACCTAAAGTGTGCCAGGGTAAGACAACTAGGGGCCAAACAATGCAAAAAGAAGGAATGACAAGATGGCTAGCATTAACCGATGGATCCATGCCAAAATATTTGTACGACTGGAGCACTTGTATCACATTAAATAAATGCAGTATGAGGAGCAACATGGCATACTGTTATATCCCATCAACCATTTTACCACTAATTTCCATTACTAGTTTGAAAATCCCAAAAGGATAGCTACAGAAATTAATGGAAACAACATTGGAAAAGGCAACTTGAGAGCGTGATTAGAACTAAAACTTCTATCAAATGATGATTGAAATACATTATCCAATATCTAAATATTTTTTCTCCCTCAAGATAGTTTTTTATTACGCACTGAGAGCACCAAAGCTGAGCCATTGCAGAACTGCATCCTGTCACCTGTCTTCCATCCCATTCAAGTCGATGGTAATTAACATTCCCAGTGAGAGTGAGGCTTCAGACGCCACTGTCATCTCTGTCTGCCCTATTGATGAGGAAGTAGAAACACAGTCAGCCGAAGGACCGTACATGTAGTATTCACAAGAGACTGACACAATGGCAAGAACAAGGAAGCCATAAAAATTACAACCCCTATTTTGCACCCTGTGTCGAACCCAGTCCAGGGAATACCAGTTACTCCAGGAGAGTCCTCTGCATGGCCACAGCTGAGACAAAAGAAACGTAAGGTTCTAGATAATTCAGGTGAGCAAGGAAAGATGCCTGCTTCTGACTATGAAAATGATGATGAAGATGAAGAAGTGATACCGCAAGCAGATCCACAGATAGAACAAGCAAGAGTCGAATTGAACTCTATGCTGCTCAGGTGAAATTTGTCAAAGTTTGGCAAATCACTCAACTCCACCACCCAAGATAGAAAGATTTGTCCAGTTTTCAATATGGAAAAGTCTTCAAAGTTCATATCTATGGCAAAGAGGGTGGTGAAGATAGTGCTGCAGAAGAGAGAAACTCGAAGAAGTACAACAAGAGAATAAGCCACAACAACCCACAGCAACTACGAATCAACCCTCTAGAGCATGAGAATGGGGGAAGAACCAAGGTCACATGGATTGTTGTGTCGGAATGGGACACTAATTACCCTTGGTGAAATTGGAGGCAGACTATGACAAGATGATGAGAGAGTCCCAGATCAAAGACAACATTCCTCTTCACAGGGTTCTTGGTCTCAATAAGAAGCGCATAAGCTTACCTTGATGGCTCAAGTGAACTCTGCAATCAAATCCTCCATTACCCATCCTCTAAAAAGGCACTGAGAAACAAGCTATATCGGTGTGCTTATCTCCACTATAATAAATATAAGGATTGGAAGACAGATTCAGAGAGTTCGGATAGAAATGCCAGGTGCGACAATGATAAGGATGATTCCAGGATTGAAGATAAAGGTAAAAAGTTAGTGGAAGGGAAGGGGCCTAATACAGTTTCTGGTAGCAGTAAACCTTTTGTGATTGATTCTACTAAATTTACTTCAAGTGATTGAAAATGTGAAGAGTGGTCGGATTAAATGCAGCAGGAGGAGAGAAACACAAGAATATGTCAAAAGTTTGCCTTAAAAAAAAAAGATACCACGCATATTGGGCCTATCATTTGTCCCTTTCTTCATGGATCGGGACGACCCATAGGTGAGTGTTGGGGGCCTATTGGCTCGTGAAAGGGGCATAAGAAGGAACTTCATGCACACAACCAAGGAAAATGCGTCGTGTGCATGATAGAAGCAAAGGAAGATCGCAAAGGATGAAAAGGGCCTATGAAGGAAGAACAAATAAGTGCATGGCAAAGGGAAGGCAAGTGTGGAAGCATGAAAAGGGGAAAACGGTCGAAAAGTGACAGATACAGAATCCAGATCATGGCCGTATAAGACAACGTAAGCCTGCAGTTACACATGTATGAGAATATATTTGTAAGTCAGGTCGATAGTTCCTCGTGTCAAGTCATGATCACCACAGCTATAAGCAGAGGGGTGGCTGATGGTGATGGCTAATGGACTGTCGGGATGCAGTTGGCCCTATGTGGCCATGTACATTAGTATAAATATAAATGATGCAATGGTTAGAGGGTTGATATGTAAGGTTTTCATTGATCCTTGTTCAATTTTTAGTAGTTGGTTATTCAACGGTAATCCATGGAAGGGGATGCCGATTATGTTGTAATGTCATAGAGATTAGAAGAGGAGTAGACTCTAGAAGAGTATGGTAGCATTAGAGGGGTTGTTGAGCCGTGGATCTAAGTGCAGTGTGAGCTAACCACTAGAAGTAGGAGTAGAGTAGGAGAGTGAACCAAAGAGCATGAGAACTATGATTCTGAACTTAAAGACATATCTCAATATTAGTCTGCATCCCGCAAACTGCAAGGTGCTATATCCTTTCTCATGCTAGATGAAGAGCACCTTGGTGGTTTTTCCCATATGGGTTTCCATGTTATTTCTTGTGTTCGAATGAATGATTGATGTGGCGAATGTTTATGTGATTGATTAATAGTTTCTTTTTGTATAATGTTAAATGTGGTTTAGTTCCTGTTAGTTTCTTGTAATTGGTAAATGGATGAATAGAATATCTTGATGAATTGAAACTGTATAAATATATATCACTCTATATAATTTCTGTTATGATTCTCAACTTAAGTCATAGAGCCTATTGATGTGAATTAGCTTCATCGCACGAGTTGCACTAGCTACGAGGGAAAAAGGAAAGTCAGGTGGCACATGATGACATACAGTTGTGCTCATTCACGCAGAATCGATGCCTCCATTCAGCTACCCTGCTGCCTTCGTTGAGCTCCTTAGTTGCGATCCAAGGGATTATACTTCCCTGACAATCACAAAAACATGGTTCCAGCTGTTACCCATCTATGAGATATCTTGGGTGAGACTGGGCCTGCTTCGCAAGTGTTTCTAATGGGGCTTGCTCTATCGGGTCGGTATCTTGGGTAGTTGTTGGATCGACGAGCTATGCAAAACCTGAGTCACGCAAGTGGGGAAAAGTGGCCAACACATGCAAATAATGTTCCACTTCTGACTACATCGCATTATCAGAACATCGAAGTAGGCCACATCAAATACTTTTCTTTCATGGGAGTCTTTCCTTTATAAAAATCCTCCTCTTGCCCTGTAGACCACATCTATAAATATGATTTCTACCTCTATCATAGATAAAGGAAAGTCTATTGCTGAACCAACATCACTTACTCCTTTTGAGTAAGTCTACAATTCCATTCGAACCACCAATGAACCCACCATCAATGACTATTTGTTGGTGGCCTCTGATCCATATCACCTACCATATTGGCTAGACAACCCCCCCCCCATCTCTTGATTATCTTTCATATACATTTCCCTCTAATGAATCCATCATGGAAGTTATGTCCCTAGAGGAGATGGCTTGGAAAGATCATAACCATAGATCTTCTTTCCTTCCCCCATGCCATGTGGTAGAAGAGCAATTCATGTCCAGGGTTTCATCTGATTTAGTCACGGACCCTTAGTCCCCAACCCTCATCCGCGGGGTTGAATATGAGGGTAATTTATTTAATATTACCAAAACCATTCCAGTAGATATATCAGTGAAACCCGGTGTTTTAGAGATTATTCAAATAGGCCAGAATTCTTCACATTTAGAGGCTTAGTCATATATGGCCTTATCCAAAGAGTTTAGAGATGTCTTTGCTTGGTCTTATGAAGAGATTCCAAGGATTGATCCCTCCACTATTGTCCATGAGATTAAAACATACCCTGGTGCCAAGCCATTTTTGCCAAAAATTACGCTAGGTACATCCGCGAAAAGAAGCAGCCATTAAGGAGGAAGTTGAAAAACTTCTTAGGGCTAGTTTCATTTACCTCATGCCCTTGAATGAATGGGTGTCCAACATAGTCCCTATGAACAAAAAATAGGCTACTATTAGGGTTTGTATCCACTTTAGGGATTTGAATCGGGCTTGTCCAAAAGACAATTTCCCTACCCCCTACATCGATCAAATTATCGGTAACTGTGCTAGAAGTGTCATCTTCTCATTCATGGATGGCCTCTTTGACTATAATTAGATCACAATTCTCCCTTCAGATCAAGCCTAAAATGAATTTCATATGTCCTTTGGGGACCTTCTCTTATCGCAAACTCCTGTTTGGCTTAAAAAATGTTGGCGCTACGTTTCAACACACCATGTCGTATGCTTTTCATGATATCAAACACGTTGTGGAGCCCTGTCTTGATGACTTGCCTACTCATTCCAGGCAGTGGGACCTTCATGTCGATCATATGAGAGCTATTTTTCTTAGATGTTGTCATTTGAAAATTAGTTTAAACCCCCACAAATGTTTTTTCTGAGTCGAAACTGGTCGAATGCTTGGTTTCATCATGTCCAAGGATGGTATTCGTATTGACCCTTTAAATATTAAATCCATCTTGGATCTTCTTGCTCCCACTAATGTAACAAAAATCCAAAGTTTGCAAGGGAAGGCAAACTTTTTATGTCGTTTCGTCGGTAACTATGGATGAAAGACACATGGATTCATGTGGCTATTAAAAAGGACACTAGTTTTGTTTGGGATGACTTAGCACAACATGCATTTAACAATCTCAAGCATGCTCTCATAGATGCACCCATGTTGCAACCACCTGATTATAGAAGGGATTATTCTTTGTATGCGTTTGCATCCTTTTCAACCATTGGTATGGTCCTATTTTAGACTAATGAACATGACCAAGAACATGTGATCTACTTTGCTAGTAAGAGTCTCCTTGACTCTGAAACCCTGTACTTGCAAGTGGAGAAACTCGCTCTATCCATGGTCATCATGGTCCAGAAGCTTCTTCACTACATCCTGATCTGCACAACTACATTCTATGCAGATGCCAACCCCATGTATTATGTCTTGACTCATCAAGTACTTGGGGGAAAATACTCACGCTGGATCGTTATCCTCTAGGAGTTCGAGTTGGATTTTGTTAAAACCACTTCTAAGAAGTCACCTGTTTTCGCAGAGCTCATGTGTGACCTTCCCCGTGTTACTGAGGAAAAAGAGCCCATCGATTCATTTCCAGATGAATTTTTGTTTCTCATTAGTATGACTGATCCTTGGTATGGATATTTTATTCTCTATCTCCAAACTCAAGGATATCATCCCAATGCCACTTCCAATGAACGTCTCCACATCCGCCACCAGGATAAGTATTAACTCATTTTAAATGATACCTTATACCACCATGGCGTCAATTCTATATTGCGGTGTTCTCTCACCAAAGAAGAATTTAAAATCATCTTGAATGATTGCCACTTTGGATCTTGTGGTGGTCATCTCTCTAGGTTGGCTACTTCCCAAAGGATCTTGTGTGCAGGGTATTTTCGACCTTCGATCTTCAAAGATTGTATTGAAACTGTCAAGAAATTCCCACCCTGCCAAATGTTTACCAATAAGAAGCACATCCATCCTATTGTAGCAGTTGGCCCTTTTGCAATATGGGGAATAGACTTCATGCATTGTAGGCCTATCTTAGTTAGGGAGCATGACTACATTATTGTGGCTGTGGACTACTTTACTAAATGGGATGAAGCTATGCCTACATACTCCGAAGACAGAAAAATAGCTGCATTGTTCTTATTTAACCATATCATCTCTAGGTTTCAGGAATCTTAGGGCCATTGTGACCAATCATGGGTCACATTTCCATAATAAGATGATGGCAGAACTGACTACAAAATTAGGGTTTCGACACGATAACTCTACACCTTAATACCCCTAGGATAATGGCTAGGTTGAAGTGATAAACAAAGTTTTAAAAACCATGCTTCAACAAATGGTAGGGAATGCCACATCAAATTGGCATTTACAAATGTTTTCTACACTTTGGGCCTATAGGACAATTCTAAAGACCTCTACTGGTTTCACAACATTTCAATTGGTGTACAGAATTGAGGCTACTCTCCTGATTGAATGTGAAATTCCTTCTATAAAGCTTGTCGTGGAACTTTTTCTAATACCACCATAGATGAAGAACGATTTCTATATTTGAATAAGCTTGATGAAACTCATTGTGATGCTTCTTTAGCTAATGAGGCACACAAATGACAAATGAAATCCCAGAATGACAGATCTATTCATCCCCACTCTTTCAAACAAGGAGATATGGTCTTGACTTATGAACAGAAACATGACAAGATGGGGGCAGTTGAATTTGAATCTATGTGGCACGGGCCTTAAAGTGTCATTTGTGTCTTGGAAAAAGGTGCATATGATCTAGTTTCCTACAATGGGATACCCTTGGGAGATCCCCACAATGATCTCTACCTTAAAAGATATTATTCTTAGGTCATCTAGCATAGGCTCTTTGTAAATACTATTTATAGATTGTTGTGTGTCTTATTTTGAAAAGTGTAGTTTTTTTGTGATATAAGACGTGTTGCTTCACAAACCCTACTTATGAATGTCCCTTGTTTGATGGATAGATGACTACTTTCACTGATTTTGTGGATGGTGCTAATCGCTATACATTAAATCTTGCATCGACATCTTGGGTATTGTACTCTCCAACAGGTGATCTGGTGAGTTTAGGGTTTTTTTGTTTAGGTCCCTCCACTATCAATCTTGCAGAGTATCATGCAGTGATTGGATTTTTTATGAAAGGCCTAGCTAATGATGTAAGGGAGATTAGGGTTTACCTAGATTCATAATTAGTTATTCAAAAACTAAATCAAGTCTACACCATCTGGAACCCTCTACTCCTTCACATATTCCGAAGGTTAAGGCTCTTAGAAAGGTCTTTTGAGCAAGTCACGTATCAACATATTCCGATAAATTTGAAAGCTGCGGTAGATTCCATAGCAAATTTTTTCCTAGATTGGTACATTGCTCATAATTAAAGTTCATCATGATATAGAAAAAATGCATATAAATTCATAGGTAGGTACACATTCATACATCACATGTTGCACACACACATATGTAAATAAAGTTTGCTATATATATATATATATATATATATATATATATATANGCTTTCAGAGCCCCCACAGTCTAGGAATGTCATAGTTCAAAATATACATATATAGGGAAAAAAATGAAGCTACAAATATTTCAGTGTAAATAGGTATACAAAAAGTGGAAAGTATCTATAGACTAGTCATCATGGTGGTGCTCATGATAGCACATAACGAATTGGGCCACTCTACGGAGTAGCCTAGCGAGCCGTCCCGGGACTCCTGTAGTATGACGTTGGTAGCACCTAGGTAGGTCATCAGTTGAGACATCGGGAATCCCTATAGTAAAATGCTGCAGGTTCTCCTCCATATCCCCGAGGTCCTCATCTGCCTCAGAGCGATGAACCTCCATGTCTCTAACTGCTACCCGCCTCTCAATAGGAGATGCTCCAACTAGACGAGTAGGTCTAGTGTCTGCACAAAATCATTTTCACTTATCTCAACATTACAAGATAAAAATAAATAAAAATTGTAATTAAAAACATAATTGATAGCATCTTTCTTTCCTCGATCATCCCACTCCTCTCCCTCGAGTAGTAGAAGCTCTAGGTCCTCGCGGAATTCTACCCCCTCATAGGCATAATCCTCGATCATAAGTAACTAGTTCCTCAAGCAATGAAAGAAGATGGATCCATAGACGACCTTGGAACACCCTCCACCATGACAGGCCATGAAATAAACCCATATGAGCATCCTAGGATCCTCAGCATCTATCCTGATCACGACTACCTAAGGTCTCATGTGAGGCACCCTCTATAGGATGAAGGATACTATCACAAATCCATAACCAAACTGTCTGAGCTGCCCCCATTTGCTCTTGTTGTGACTGATATTTCAGGTTGACTATCATGCCCTCACACTAGTTAAATACTATAGGTTCCATACACTCTAGGGCATATAGCATGTGTTCCCTAGTGGTCAGGTGAGCGAATCTAGTCCCAACAAAATTCCCGATGGTATAAAATATTGTCCTCAAAGGAAATTCCACTATCCATTTGATATGGAGATTCCCAGATTGGGCATGCATCCCTAACGAACAATACCTGTCAATCGGGTCATCCAAGGAAAACTCACCACCCCATGGACCTAATAGAACCACTTTTCTCCCTCTCTGAGACAACTCAGTTAGAAAATATATGTCCTAGATATCAATGGTTAGTGTGTGGGTCTTGACCACAAAATGCTACTGATCGAGGTCCCACATATCGAATATATACTCCAAAAGACGTACATAGGATTTCATGCCTGACACCCTGAAGTATTTGAGTAACACATAGTTCAGAAGGGACTCTATAGTGGTCGGGTCACTGACAACTTGGAAATCCTCTATTTCATGCTTGTGTTCCTTCCATATTACCATGGTGTGGATACTGTTTGCACTTGCAAGACATTGTAAACATGCATTAACACTCACATCAAAGGTAGAGGACGCATAAAAATCAACTTTTGATGGATGGATATGGTGTTTTTTTGGTTTTCCCTAACTGCGATGCTTTTCCTCTACGTAGACAAAGTGCCCAATGCTCCTACTAGGTGTGGACAGAGCGCCTATGACACCTTTGTCCCAGCACTCTAGAGTGCCACTCTTAGGTGCTCCTGTTGGTTGTGGATAGAGCACCTATGATGCCCGTGTCTATCCATGACAGAGCACCGTTGCTCTCCCTGATGGAAAAAAATAGCGCCACCTAGCGCGCGTTTCCACTTTAAAAAATCCCCAAATTTTGGTACAAAACAAAAATGCCACCATGGAAATGAAAAGGAAGGGTCTTGGCATTTACTTGTTCCAAGCGGCTTGAGAAATGGTGGATGTAGCACCCGGAATCACCAAATGAAGTTTTTCTCCAACTCCACTTTCTCCAAATGGTAAAAACTTTTTACTATTGGCTTCCATTTATAGTAATTTTGGACCTTTTTATTATTATTTAATTAAAAATTGTTTTAAATTTCAAAGTTACTTTAATGTTGTGGGTTTTATTATTTGTTCCTGGAAAGAACCCGTGTCAACCCCCCTCTTTATTTTGTTGCTATATTTTGTCAGACGCATATGCTTTGTAAGTTGTCCCATTAGTATGATGTATTATCCCACATTCATGGGGAGTAAGTAATAGTTGTTAAGACATCTAGTTAATAGGTTGCATTATCCCATTCATGTGGAGTAATAGTTGTTTAGATTAGACTTAGTATATAACTATGTGTTGAGGCTAATGAAAGCATCGAAGAGTTATTTTGTATTGAGCTTGCTCAAAGGAGGTTGCCCCCTCAAAGTGGCTCATGATCAATGAAATATCTTTTGTGCTCCAATATTTATGTTATTCCGTTCATTTTGATTGTTCATTGTGGGAGGTTCCCGACATCTGGTATCAAAGCACTTTCTTGGGCTCGTTGGGTGGCATTTCAGATTTTTTTTTTCTTCTGTCGTGCTTCCTGGCTCTATGCGCCTTACAATAGTTCTTCTTCTTGCAGCAATATTATTCATCTGGATCAGGGATTAAACCCTATCCGCTTAACTATGGGAAGTACTTGGGGATTGCCCTAAAACTCATTGTGAGGAGTACCACAAGAACCATGAAGTAGCTGGTCATTGAGAGGACCTGCCAAGCAAAAATGGCAATTACCCCCACCAAATTGACTAGATTCCCATCTGTGAGGAAAACCAAAGAACTGTCATTTCCGGCCAAGTGGTTAGCAGTTTTACCTGCACTGTGAAGTGAGGGGTACTACCCCAATACTCAATCCCGAGACAACCTTGGTGGCCGAGTGACTACCTTTGAACCAATAGGAAGCCAAATATACCTGGGGTCCATCTCTATTTACAATTGAGAACGTGTAGAATTGTTAAAGATCGTTTACTCCATTTCCTATTGATAAAACGCAGCTTCTAGCACCACCACAGCTCAGTTCTTTAGACGTGCAGAATTTTAGAATTGTCACAAATCAATTACTCCATTTCCTGTTGATAAAACACAGCTTCTAGCACCGCCACAACTCAGTTCTTCATAAAATAAATAAAAATAAAAGAATATATATATATATATATATATATATNTTTAGATTTGTTTTCTTTGAAATTTCACTATCACCCTTGTAATACTGTTAGCTTTTAATCATTCAAGCTAGCATTATATTAGGATCTTTAACTAAGAGAAAAACAAGTACAACAATCAAACACAAGAGACAATGAACACGGTGTTTTTCCTTGGGGAAACCATAAATGGAGAAAACCCTGCAACTTCCTTAGAGATAGAATCAGCACAAAAGGTAAAACCCCAAAATAGTAAGATGATCTCTCGACAACAGTAACCTCTTTCTTTCTTGCCCATTGTTTTTCTCTTCCTCATCTATGCGCTACAATTGAGTGTGGATGAGTGTGTGATAAATAGAGAGGTCACCTCTCTATTTATACTAATTCCCAACATGACTAAAACCCTAATAGGGACGACTTCACTAGGTGAGTCTAATAAACCTAGTGCCCCAAAAATGCGGGGACTTTAACCCTTAGATAATAGGAGGGTTACCCATAATGACTTGACATGACTTGTTTACATTATAGATCTTCCCGATTGGAACATTGGGGCATGACATGACACAAGAACATCCCGAAATAAACATAGGGTTACAATAGATAAGAAATACAAGTGAATACATTCCGAAGTTACAATTACATCAACACTCCCTATTAACTAGGAAGATATTCTCTCGACACAATTTTCATCACTGGCGTTCTTCTCTAGATCTTCTCGTCATCTGCATCTTCAAGTCATCTTCGTCTTCAAGTCATCTTCATTTCTGGATCTGGATCATCATTGGATTTGGATCATCACTGGACATCATCACTGGATCTGGATCATCAATACTGGATCTAGATCATCACTCTATCTGGATCATCACTGCTGGATCTAGATCATAACTCGATCTGGATCATCTCGGAGACATCATAACTGGATCTAGATCATAGCTCGATTTGGATCTTCTCTGGTCATCATCATATGTGCTATCTCATGATTCTTCTCGTCACAGGAAGCTCTACAGAGCCAGCCTTCTTTCATGCTGGTTACAGGCCTAGCCACCATGTAGGTCTTCTTCAGCACTTATATCTGACCTACTTATCAGAATGGTCCTCCCAGCATTTACATCTGACCTACTTGTTAGAAAGGCATGCCCAGTACTTACATCTAACCTACTCATCAGAAAGGCATGCCCAACACTCACATCTGATCATATAGGATCAATCCTTTAATCACATCAGAAAGGCCCAACACTCACATTCACCAGCATGATAGGACACAACTACTATCATCTATGAAAAGGCTCAACACTTACATCTGACCTACTTGTCAGAAAGGCATGCACTCACATCTAATCTTGTAGGAACCAATCCTACAGTCACATTAGAATGGCCCCCAGTCCCAGACTGGGCTACCTGGTAACTAACTAAGTGCCTCCATTCTCCCAGAGAATGGAAATTTCCCTTACATCTAACCTACTCATCAGAATGGCCCAACACTTACTTATGATCTACTCGCCAGAAGGGCATGCACTTACATCTGATCTTATAGGAACCAATCCTACAGTCACATCAGAATGGCCCCCGGTCCTGAACTGAGCTACCTAGTAACTAACCAGGTGCCTCCACTCTCCTAGAGAATGGCAGTTTCCCT
Organism: Pseudotsuga menziesii; assembly: GCA_001517045.1. Classification (NCBI taxonomy): domain Eukaryota; kingdom Viridiplantae; phylum Streptophyta; class Pinopsida; order Pinales; family Pinaceae; genus Pseudotsuga; species Pseudotsuga menziesii. Next base: position 332,484 of record LPNX010383962.1, read on the forward strand.
TACATCTGACCTACTCGCCTGAATGGCCAGCACTCACATCTGACATGGGAGGAACCTAATCCTTTAAACATGACAGAATGGCTCAGCCCTTATATCTGACCTACTCGTCAGAATGGCTCTCTCAGTCCCAAACTGAGTGTTCTTGGTAACTGACCAGGTACCTCCATTCCAAGAATGGCATTCAACACTCATATCTGACATGGAAGGAACCAAATCCTCTCACCATGACAGAATGGCTCAATCCTTATATCTGACCTGCTCATCAGAATGGCTTCCGGACTCATCACTTCCCCTTGGAAGGGACCTCGATCTGGAGAACAACAAGCTTCTCCCTGGAGTACTCAAACTTCACTCTAGCCAATGGCTTTGTCAACACATCAGCTATCTGATCATCCATCGCAACATACTGGAGCTTCACTACTCCCCTCTGTACCATATCCTTGATATAGTCATACTTGATCTCGATATGCTTCAACTTGTCATGGAACACTGTATTCTCTGACAACTTCACACAACTCTAGTTGTCACAATGTATACAAGTAGAATCCAACTGGAGATCAAATAAATTAGACAATAGCTTCCTCAACCACATTGCCTCACAACTAGCTGAACAAGCTGTGACATACTCTACTTCAGCTGTACTCAGTGCCACACAGGATTTCTTCCTGTTAAACCAAGAGATCACACCTGATCCCATACTAAAGAAACACCTTGAAGTGATTTTCCTATTGATGGCACTACCTGCCCAATCTGAATTGACATTACCCTCTAGGTTAATCTTCTGGTTCGCATCGTACTTGAGCCCATAATAAATTGTACCCCTCAGGTACCTCAGAATATGCTTTATAGCAATCAAGTGAACATTTCTTGGATCTGTCAAGAACTGGCTCAAGGTGTTCACAGCAAAGCAAATGTCTGGTCTCGTGTTTTTCAGGTACATCAAGGACCTAATCATCTGACAATACATTGTAGCATCAATCGACTCTAATGATGCATCGCTCAACAGCTTCAGGTTTGATGCCATAGCTGTGGCCATAGTCTTGCATTCCATCATCCCAAACCTCTTTAGGATCTCTACTGCATACTTCCCTTATCCAAGGAATATTCCATCCGTACTCTTCCACACCTCCATATCTATAAAATAATGCATCATACCCAAGTCCTTCATTTCGAACTCGGCAACAAGATTTCTCTTCGTATCAGTAATCAACCCATCCATACCTGTTACAAATAGATCATCTACATATAGTAGAAGCATCACTGGGTTGCCATCTTCAACCTTGTAGTAAAGGTTGGAATCTGCTTTACTCTTAGTAAAGCCCAAAATGGATAGAAAGTTGTCAATTCTGCCATACCATGTCCTGGGTGCCTATTTCAAACTATGCGGGACTTTCTTCAATCTGCACACATGAGACTCCTTGTCATGTGTCTCAAAACCGAGTGGTTGTTCTATATACACTTCCTCTTCCACTACACCATTCAAGAAGGCAGTCTTGACATCCATTTGGTGTATCTTCCATTTCATTACTGCAACCAGAGAAAGTATTGATATGATGGAAGTGTATTCAGCTATAGGTGCAAATGTTTCTTCATAATCTATTCCTTCTTTCTGAGAGAAACCCCGAGCAACAAATCTTGCCTTATATTTTTCAATGCTACCGTTTGTAGCATGCTTGATCTTGTAGATCCATTTGGAAGTTACAACTGACTTCCCTTCTGGTCTTGGGACAGCATCCCAAACATCATTCTTCATGATCAATTGGTACTCTTTGATCATAGAATCCTTCCATTCTTTCCGTTCTGCCGCTTCTTCATAACTGGAAGGTTCTTTATCAATAAAATCACATAGTAATGCTACATACCCGGAGCATGATCTGGTCCTTTTTCTTTCTCTGTGATTCTCTCCTGGAGCCCCATACCTTTCCACACCTTGGATAATTTCTCATACCCAAGCAGATTTACTCTTGTGAGGACTCTTTTCCTGAGGTGTATCTACAGGTCTTTGTGGTTCTTCAAATTCTCGATCTTCTTTTTGAGCTTCTTCATTCATGGTTGTATCATGAATTCTGGGTGCTTCTATTTCTTCAGATTCTTCAGTAGGTTTCTTTTTGGATTTGTTGTAAGCTGTGTCTTCATCAAATGTCACATCCCTACTGATATCAATCTTCTTGAATCCTGGGAAGTATATTCTGTAAGCCTTCGAGCTTTCAGAGTATCCCACAAAGATACCCTTCTTTCCTGAAGGATCTAATTTAGTCCTCTTCTCTTTTGGAATGTCTATGTACACTGGATCGATGAATATTCTAAGATGGATGAATTCTAGTTTCTTGCCGGAGAAGACTTCTTCAGCAGTCTTGTTCTCGAGTACTCTATGTGGAGTATGGTTCTATACATACACCACTATTCTGGCAACTTCCGCCCAAAGGTGCATAGGAAGATCTTGATCATGAAGCATTGCTCTTGTAGCTTCCATGATAGTTCTATTATTCCTTTCTGCAATCCCATTCTGTTGTGGATTATAAGGATAGGAAAACTCCCTCTTAATCCCTGAGTCTTTGCATAGTTATTTGCATTCATTTGAAGTGAATTCTCCACCATTATCTGATCGAAAGGTATTGATCTTCTTTTCAGTGTGATTCTTGATCAAGTCTTTGAATTCCTTGAACTTGCTGAATACTTTGTCTTTGTTCTTCATGAAGTAAACCCATGTCTTGGGAGGAAGGTCATCAATAGAAGAAACATAATATGCATACCCGCTTAGTGAGCTTGATGACATAGGACCACATACATCAGAGTGGATGATTTCCAAGATTCCTTTTGCTTTGATTTCACTACTTGGAAATGTCTTCTTTGTATTCTTTCCTTTTGCACATCCTTTGCAGAACCCATCATGTTTTGCTTGGATTTTTGGAAGACCTTCAATAGATTTGCTTGCAAGAGGTAGTGCTCTGTAATGCACATGTGCAAGCCTTCTATGCCAATGTTCATTTGGCTTTACTGTGTCATGGACCAAGGCTTGTTTTGGATGGCCCTTCAATTTGTACAATCCTCCTTCTTGTTCTCCAACAAATTTGGCTACAGTTTTCAATCAATGGTACCAAACACACATTACGAGGCTTACAACTAGGGTCTCTCAACCTCATTAGTTTGCATCACATGGAAAATATTCTTAAGAAAAGTTCACATGGTGTCATCACTCAACTCCATTTAATTCAGATGCAACCTTCAATAGTTTCAACTACTCCATTGGTTCTCCAACAAATTTTGGATTGCTATGCATGTGTGTTTGCTGAGCCAGTGGGATTGCCACCTTCCCAACTCGAGGACCATCATATTCTGCTCCTTCCTGGAAGTGTCCCTCCCAACATCAAGCCCTATTGCTACCCATTTCACCACAAGACAGAAATTGAGATGCTTGTTCGCGACTTACTCAAGCGAGGTGTTATTCTCCCTAGCACTAGTTCCTTCTCTTCACCGGTCCTTCTAGTCCGTAAAAAATATGGGTCATAGCGCCTTTGCACTTTCAAGAACTTAATCACATCACAATCAAGGATAAGTTTCCAATTCTTGGTCTTAATGAGATTTTGTATGAGCTCCATGGTGCTCATTTTTTCTCCAAGTTGGATCTTTGTTCTGGGTATCACCAAATTCGGGTCCATGAGGATGATATCCCTAAAACAACTTTCTGCACACATGATGGCCATTATGAATTTTTGGTCATGCCATTTGGCCTCACAAATGGCCCTTCCACGTTCCAGGCATTGATGAATAAAATATTTTGGCCCTACTTGCGAAAATTCATTCTGGTCTTCTTTGATGATATCCTCATCTATAGTAAAACCTGGGCTGAGCATCTCCAACATCCGGATCTTGTACTGCAACTTTTTTGTCTTTTCATCATCTATGTGCCAAATAATCTAAATTTGTTTTTTGGCAGAAGGAAGTAGATTATCTCAGGAATATTTTTTTAGCACAAGGGATTCGTGTCAATCCTGCCAAAATCAATGCTATGAAAAATTGGCCACCTCCTCAGACCTTGAAGAGCCTTCATGGGTTTTTGGGGCTTATTGGCTACTACAGTAAGTTTGTCAAGGATTATGGGAAGATTATAGATCCATTAATAGCTCTAATGAGAAAGGATTCTTTTGCATGGACACCTGCTGCTGAGTGTGCATTTGAGAAACTAAAACAAGCTATGTGTACCACACATGTTCTAGCTATGCCTAATTTTTCCAAGCCCTTCACTATTGAGAGTGATTCTTATGACAATGGACTTGGTGTTGTCCTCCTCCAAGACGAACATCCCATTGCATTCACCAGAAAATACCTGTCTAGTAAGAATTTATCCGCCTCTACTTATGAGAAGGAAATGATGGCTATTTTGCATGTCGTATAGAAGTGGCATCCATACCTCTTAGGGAATCATTTATACATCAAGACTGATCACTAGAGTCTGAAATATTTCCTGGAACAATGAGTCTCATCCCCAACACAACAAAAATGGGTTAGCAAACTCATGGGTTATGAATACAAGATCACTTACAAGAAGGGTAAGGACAATATTGTGGCGGATGCTCTTTCCCTCACATTTGATAACCATGCTTCTCTTTCATCTATTTCTCTTCCTATTCCAAATTGGTTACAATTTGTTCAGCAAGGCTATGTAAATGAATCTTCCTTATCTTAAATCATCCAACAGTTGGCTAGTAATCCTTCTCTTGTACCGCATTACTCTTGGGATGGTTCTTCTCTGAGATACAATGGTCTCTTGGTGCTTCCCTAGAGCACAGATCTTCACCAGGCTGTCTTCTATGAACTCCATGCTTCTCTAGCGGCAGGGCACTCTGGGTTCCTCAAAACATATGAGCAAGCATGATGTAACTTCTTTTGGAAGGGAATGAAACGGTAAATTCAACAGATGGTTGCTAAATGTGACACCTACTAGTGCCATAAGGGTGAAACTACACTCCTCCCTAGCTTGCTCAAACCCTCGCCCATCCCTACAAGGATTTGGATAGATATTTTGATGGATTTTATCGACAGGCTCCCTAAATATGGAGGGAAGACCGTAATCTTGGTTGTGGTTGATCGACTTTCCAAATATAGTAATTTTTGTGCTCTCAGCCATCCATATACTGCCTCCTCAGTCGCACAAATTTTTATGGATCAGATATTCCGTCTTCATGGCATCCCTTCTTCCATTGTCTCAGACTGCGATGCAACTTTCACAAGTCATTTTTGGACCAAACTCTTTCACCTCACTGGAACCAAACTGAAAATGAGTTCAGAATATCACCCACAAATAGATGGTCAAACTAAATTCACCAACAAATGCTTGGAAACTTATCTTCATTGCTTCACCTTTGAACAACAAAGTCAATGGGAAAAGTGGCTCCCTCTTGCTAAATGGTGGTACAATACTTCCTACCATACTGCATCTAAAATGACTCCATATGAAGCTATTTATGGGCAGCCACCCCCAGTGCTCCTTCCATACACCCCCCATAGTTCACCAATTTAGGAAGTTGACATGGTTCTGCGCAATCATGATCGGATTCTTCACATTCTATAAGAGAATCTTCACATGGCAAGAAATCGCATGAAGCAGCAAAGCCAATCAACATCGTTCTGAGTGCACCTTTCAAGTCGGGGATATGGTTTTTCTTCATTTGCAGCCTTATAAGCAATCCTCCCTGAAACTCAAAGGGCATCATAAGCTAGCTCCAACGTTCTATGGGCCATATAAAGTCCTTCAAAAGATTGGGTCTGTTGCTTATAAATTGGAACTTCCTCCTTCTTCTCACATTCACCCAGTCTTTCATGTCTCCTATCTCAAGAAAGTGATTGGCACCAACATCAGAGCACAAACTATTTTACCCGAGCTAGATACAGAAGGCTCGATCATTTTGGAACCAGAGGCCATCCTAAATAAGCGCACCCATCAGCTTCTCTCTCGGCCCATCACAGAGGTCTTAATTCAGTGGCACGGCATGCAACCAGAGGATGCTACATGGGAACCACTTATTCAGATTCAGCAGCAGTTTCCACATCTAAAGCTTTGAGGACAAAACTTTTTCTAAGAGGGAGGGGATGTTAAGAACCCATTTCAACCCCCCTCTTTATTTTGTCGGTATATTTTGTCAAACGCATATGCTTTGTAATTCGTCCCATTAGTATGATGTATTATCCTACATTCATGGGAAGTAAGTAATAGTTGTTAAGTCGTCTAGTTAATAGGTTGCATTATCTCACATTCATGTGGAGTAATAGTTGTTTAGATTAGACTTAGTATATAAGTATGTGTTGAGGCTAATGAAAGCATCGAAGAGTTATTTTGTATTGAGCTTGCTCAAAGGAGGTTGCCTCCTTGAAGTGGCCTGTGATCAATAAAATCTCTTTTGTGCTCCAATATTTCTTTTATATCGTGCATTTTGATTGTTCATTGTAGGAGGTTCCCCACAGTTCCATATAGTTTTATAATGAAGTTGTCTCTAATATGTTTCAAGATTCCAGGTCAAATCTATACAGCTCATGGCTATGATTTAATCTCTTTTTGTCTTTTTCGTGCTTAGAGTAGAAATGAAAAAGTACTGAACATCTTTTCCACTTTTCACATGCTCGTTAAACAACCAGCAAAAGAGTGTTGAGTCCACTTATGCTTATTTTTCAGAATCGTAAAAAATGGCTTATGAAAAAGAGAACCCGTTACGGATTTATATTTAATATCTTTTCAGTCTCCTAAAAAACACAAAAAGATTTCCAAGAAAACTTGTTACATTCACACTTGTAAAAGTATCAGAACGATCGACTGGTCGGTAGTAGTTTATCTCTTTTTCAGACCGATTAGGCCTATTTACGAAAAAGGAACACTTTAGTTGATATCAGCAAGAAGAGTTCTATGAGGCATTATTTTATTCTTTTTCGGTCCTTAGGGACCAAATTGACGAAAAATGACCTTTTTGGAGTCTCCTTGTGTTTTCGTTCAGACTCTCTAAACATGAACGATACTGAGTTCACTTTCATCGAAATCATGAAACCAAATTATGAAGGACCCTATCTGGGAATGGACCCTTCCTTTCTCACATTCGTAAAACATGTGAGAACGGACTGATCACTTGATGAGCTATAACGAGTGTTTGTTACCCTCTTTGAACTTGTAAAAATGAAAAGAGGCACTCATGTTAAAATAGGCGCTCTTTGAACATGTTTTGTCATGTATTATTATTTTATTTGGAGCTCTAATCATAGGAGGTTTCCCCCTCAAAGAGGTTTGTGAATGTTTCTCACTCTTTTGCAAATATTCAATAGAAGAGTTATGTTCTTCTAGTTTTTATTTTTCTCTTATATTTTCTTTTCCACATTTAATTTATCTGAATTTTGTTCCTGTTCTACCATTTTTTCAATTAAGTACTCTACAATGGTGTAAGATCTATTTCCTAAGCCATCACATGCTCTGATATTATAAAAGAAAAACTTAAGGTTAGGGATATGTTTCAACATCTTTAAATAAAACAAATATGTGTTGTTTAGTGGGGAACAATACACACACAAAATGAAACTAGGCATCACTTGGTTGGATTCCCTTGTAACCTTTGTTCACACCACATTGAGTAGTACAACATTAGAGAGGACATGTATATGTATTTGTCTTCCATGTACCCTCAATTACATGTAAAAACCCTTACATGTACTTGAAACTAGCCTTACATAAATCTACCAGGCATCTTGCTGCAATGGTACACCAAGAACAACACTTAGGAATATCACTATTGTGTACTAGGGAATTGGGTAGTATGACTAAGGGTACAATATATCCTCCTTAGTTAGCATAGTGAAATATTTGGCCAAGTACTATTATTGAAATCCATTTAGAACATAAAAGAGATATAGAACTTGATACTACTTTGTCCATTGGACCTTATAACCCCCACCCTATACAACATCGATAAAAAAAAATCCCACATCTTTAGGTATTTGAGGAATTTGGGAAATTTTTCAACACAATAATACTTAGTTGGGAGAAATAATCCTACCAAATTAACAAAAAACATAGCTTGAGGATTTTCCATACCCTTGTAGGATACCTATCTCCAAGTATTTATTGTGTTGAACTAGTCAAATTGGTATAACATTGAGTAACCATTTTCTTGGTGTGGACCCAATCATATTATTATGATTTATCTATCCCAAAATCCTCATGGTGTGGTCATGATCACATTGGTGTAACTCTCTATTAATGCTTCAGGTGGACCCAGGAAGACATGCCCATTATTAGAAAACAAATCATTGACAATAGGTTGATTGAATTGGAAAGCTCAATGTGCCAAAACATAAACACCTTGGTAGACTTAATAATCAAGGTCAATAAGATTTTGAAATGCCTAACCAAATTACCCGAGAAACTAGATTATCATATGGGGCCTAACCATGAGGAAATATCCACATAGGGGGGTAGTCATAATAGAGCATGCTTTCACGATAATAATGTGTACTGCCCTGGTTTTGACCCTTCAACCTCGATCTAGTTTATATTCCAATTATGTTTTTATTTATTTTTTGTTACTTAACAACACGAGGTATATTCCATGGTGATTATGAACAAAACATGATTCTTGTAATATTGATGAAAGGTTCCAAGGCTAACTAATGGGGAGGAAAAATTAAGGGGGTACAATGGGGGAATGACATATACCTTATGATAATGGTTTACCCTATCCATAAATATTCTTGATTTAATTGCATAATTTTAATTTATCCTTAGGTTTATACCAAACATGAATTGAGACCTTAGTTAAATGAAAGGGGAAACTAAACATGGAAACTTAGTAATCATATGCCAAAAGTGCCTAGCTCCTATTATGTACTAACTACCTCCTACCTTTAGCGAACCAAGAAAGGGGTGGATGAAATACTCCTCCCACTAGGGATGATTTTAAGGAACCATACTTATTTAAAAGTGTATAAATGTTGGCGAACCTTACCAATTCTTAAAACACCAACTATAAAATGTTTGGCGAAATTTTAAAAAAATTATTTCAACTTCCAAGGATTTTATATCATTTATATAATAAATTTGCGATTTTTAGGGTGAAAAACGTTTACCCAATCAAAATTGGGTGAAACAAGGCTTCAAAAATTGCAAAATGGCGAATCTTTTTTTGGAGAAAACACACTAAGAATAGCCCATGGGATAAATTTCACCCCTAAAATTATCCCTGCCTCCGTGCTCATTCATTCCATGGATGAATGGAAACTCAAATAAGAAGATAAAAACTTGGAAAATAGAGGGTTCTTGGAGAGAAAACAAGGCTTTGAAGCAAGGAAAACTTTAAAAATATGATATTTATCCTAGAGTGTATAAAGGGAGGAAAATATTATATTGAATGTCCATTTGAAGGTAGAAAAAATATCCAATTTTTCAGGGAAAAGTATAAAAAAATTGCAAATAATCTCTTGTTGGAAAAAATAACTAGACGATTTTTTCTAATTAAATAATTTACAATAAATAAATATTTTAGATATGTGTTTCTATGTTTTGCGAAAATTTGCACTATCAAGTTTCTTAATTTTATATCTAATATGCGTATTCCTTTTCCATTTTACTTCTATGTTAATATATTTCGTTGTTTTCTTATACATGAAGATAGCAATTTATATTTGGAAAAATTCCATCACAGAAAACACATAAAAAACACAAATTAAATGACTAGTCATGTACTCCATACCTATTCAATAAAACAATAATTAAGAATAAAAAAGTTCCTTACAAAACAATGAGTCTTTGAAACTTGAAAAATACATATCTACCTTTTTCCTTTTGACTACTATATATAATTCATGGTGTCCAACGTTATTAAATTAATTCAATTGGCGTAGTCAAGAAACACAATTATTTTTATAAAAATAAATAAAATATAATACCAATAACATAATTCTTTTATATATATTATAATAAAATTTATAACTATATATATACACGATTTAAATGGACTATTTGTAACATTCTTATATACGGAAAACAATTTAATCATTTTCCAACTACCACCTTTCTCATTCTTTGGTTGCATCTTTCGACTTGACGCAACTGCATAATGTGACAATCCACACTCAGATATTGTTGGTTTATCTTGTTAGGATATTTAGACATTTAGGAGTTAGTTAAGATCAACTTGTATAATATATCTGTTAGGTAAAGTGTGTTTTTTTAGTATGCATTAGTATGCATTTGTAAATATTCTAATCCGACAGTCACGATATGCTCTAGACATAAATTGATCCGACGGTTCAACTTCTCTTAGATCATACCTACCATTGATCTATGGCTTAACACTCGATTGGTCCATGATCTCTATTTGAAGAGCATGGAGAGTCCTTGGCTAGTTAATCGATTATGAGAAGCTCATGTAACATTCTTTGTTTTGCATAATAAATTGCTCCAAGTAGCTACTTGGCTGGGGCCATGGACTATTTCCCTCTCGACGGTTTTAACCATGTGACAAACATTGGTGTATTGATCTGTGATATTTTTGTGTGAAGTGGTTGTTCTAGGTGTTTGGTCTTTTAGGAGTATCCTGTGTACCCGGACATGGCATCAGAGCATTTATGAAGAGCTGCTTTCGGTTTTGATCAAGATCTGGAACTGGTGTTGTCGAAACTTTGAAAGGGATTATTGGTTCTAGTGTTTTTGTGCATTTGGGGCATGTGGGAGCGATTCCATTGTGTCTGGAGCACCATTTCCATTAGGAAACTGTTTTCGTTTCAACGAAAACCATTTCTATTTGATCCAGAAACACTCGTTTCAGCAAATCCGAAGGTATAATGTTACAGTGACGGATTTCTTTAATTTTTTTTTTAAATCTTTGTTTTAGTCTCAGACTATTTACTTCCCTAGCTGCGTATGCTCTTTGTCGTGCACCTTGTGTGATCGTAGCAAATCAAAAACATAAAGGGAAAAAAAAATTCTTGTCTTCTCCTCTACGTATGCTCTTTGTCAAGCACCTTGTGCGATCACGGCAAATAAAAAACAGCGAGAAAACTTGGAAACGTAGACTTTCCGGGTAAAATACCCAAGATCTAACTTCATTGTGTGGAAAAAAAAAATTGTTTTCGTTTTTCATTTTTTTTTTTGATTTGCAGAAAAAAAAAGGCAAGTACGGAGAATGAGAGAGAAGAGTAAAAAAAAAAAAAACACTTCCTCTTTCCATTCTTTTATGTACCTTTTAAACTTAGATCACTTGGTCCAAATTTGTTTTATTCCTTAATAGGTCTTGAGTTCAAGTCTTATTGAACGACTTTTTAGTGTATGCAATTTATATTTTCAAGTTACTTTATTGTAAAAGTGCATCTCACTTAAATAAAATAAAATAAAAAGTGAGTCGCTTAAGTCTCTTAATTTATTGCCGCACTATTTAAAGTAACAATATTGTAAAAGTGAACATTACTTATTCTACAAAAATGATTCACTTAAAAGCAACTTTATTGTAAAGTAATTGTCAAAGGTTGATCTTGGGAAGAGGGGGGTTCTTTTTTTTAGTTGGTCAAGTTAATATCTGCCACATCACTATTGGGGACATCTTCAACATTTTCTTTGATCAAACATAACTTCATCATCCAGAATCAGTTTTCAGTGTCGTTTTTTTTTAAACTACATATTTTTTCGAATTATTTACATCCAGACAGTTAGTTTCTATTATTTCAATCATTAGTTTACAGTATGGCTGCCCCTTGTAATATTATACTTACAAGTTCTAACTATTTCTCATGGAAATCTCGTATAGAGGATGTTCTATGAAGTAGGGGACTTTTCAGGATACCCTCAGGGAAAGAAACAGAACCCACTGATGATGATAAAAAAATTAAATGGAAAAATAGATGTGATGAAGCTCGTGGATTGATTGGGATGTCAATCTCTACTGATTTGCGATTCCACATATCTAGAATTGATGAACCTGATCAAGCTTGAGAAAAGTTGGAATCTATGTTTGGTAAACACAATAAAATATGGGGTCATCAACTTGAGAATGAGTTGATTTCCTTGAATCCAAATGATTTTCCATGCATTCAAGACTATTTATCTAAGTATAAATCTCTTAGACTCTTATGTGCAGAATGCAAGATTAAGAAAGAAGACAAACAATGAATTTATCATATTCTTTCCAAACTTGGACCTGCATATTCTATTTTGCATCTACATTCTACTCCATAAAAAAATCATTATCTGCATCTAGCTATCAAAAGCCTAGTCTTGAATCATTTTGTGATTCCTTAATTAAAGAGCAAGATAAGCTCATTCATCTTGGAATAATTAACAATGCAAATACATCTGGGAAAGCCTTATTGTCCCAACAGAAAGAAAAGTCCAAGCTTCCCAAGAAATAGAATTTTTGCAATAATAAGCCAAACAACAAGGGTCCCAAACCCTCTTAATCAGCTCCTTCTTTAAAAAAAGATAAAGGATCCAAGCCAAAAGGAAAGAAGACTAAGTGTCATTGCAATTTTTGTGGGAAAGATAATCATGATGAATCTAAGTGTTTCAAGAAGATGGCAGCCTTGGAAGCATCGATGAAGAAACACCACATCAGCCTAGATTTGTCTTCAGAATCTACCTCTCATGGACATGCACTTTGTGCTTCTGGTTACTCTTATACTGCATCTTCTTATTCTACTTCAATTGAATGGCTCATTAATTATAGAGCATCTTCTCATATGGCTAAGGATCAAGCCATATTTTCTACTATGCATGAATGTAACACCAAACAAATATTTGTTGGCGATGATAGATCTCTAAGTGTTGTAGGATCTCGAACAGTTCCAGTAGAAAATGGTCATTTCAATGATGTACTATGTGTTCCAAAAATTTTCTGCAATTTGTTATCAGTCTATCAAATTACTCATTCAGGTGAGGGTAAAACTGTGACGTTGTTGAGGCCTGAAAAATTGTAGGCAACAATAGCAAAGGGATTCTTCCCAGTCAACGTTCCCAACTAGCCCGTGACTGTTTGGTGTAGGGAATCCGTCCGGTTTGCAGTCCGGCTACCGTAGGTCAAGTAACAAAATAAAAGGTTTTACCAGTTGTGGCCCAATCCACCATATATATTTTGTATTTTTGACTTTAAGTATTATATGCAAGTGCCTACCTAACATGCAAATTGATTGAGAATGCAAGGAGTGTTCACAATGTGATGCTCAGGTTCCTACCTCTCCTCTTAAACTCCCTCACATCTAAATCACACACAAATAGAAAATAAATACTAACTAGGCTATCTCTAGAGAGCTAGATATTAATTCATGAGTAATGTAATACTGTTCACATGTTACGGCAAATCATAGATAGCTGCTCCTAGAACCAAACATATAAACATGAATAAAAGTGTACATGACAAGATAGCTCATCAACAGTTAAAACTTTCATTACTCATAGTGGAAAACATCACAGAATATACTAGAGAACATTCAGGTAAGAATGTAGGTTCAGAAATTTAGAACACTCTCACAGTTAATGAAACACAGTCGAAAATGAAATAGTTCCCCTTCAACATTGTTCATTTATCACATTGGAACATTCCACATAGCACCTTCTCCAACAAGCAAAATTTGTAATTTCTTATTGTAAAACGAAGTAGTTCCTCTTACAAACAATAGTTCACAAGTTTTTTCAGGGAAAAATCCCCTTGTAAACTCTAACTTTCCTATATTTAAACCAAATCAGCCAACCCCTTGGGCTCCCCCACCGTGCGACCTTTGGGATCCTCAAAACCGTCTAATATCACCATTTTGTCTTTTCTGTGAGTACTCATGATTCACTTCATGTGTTACGTTTTCAGATTTCAACTTATGAATACTTAACAAAGTGGGATCTGCTCGGTAACTGGCGGATCTTTCCAAGCCTGGGATTTTGTCACCATCGATTCTGCCCTGTCTTTCATTTGTCTTCCTTGAGATCCCATTGATTTCAGTATGAACTCTGCCTAAAACTGCCCAGCCAACTTTCTGCTGCTTTGTCTCCTAGCTATGCCTTCTCGTAGTAGTAATCTAAAAAAGTCTCTTGAGTCTGTTTGCAATTAAACAACATTTATCATTAATTAGGACTACATCTTTTCAATCAAACTACATCAACAAAATGACTAGTCATCAAAAGAGGCCTTATATTGTGCTCTCGTCATGAAAACCTTAACAAGTACCAAAACCATTGTCGCCCACACAAGGGTTTAAAACTCACAAAACAACGGGAAGAGAAAAATTTATCAGCGGCTTAAAACATTAAAACATCGGCCATGTAGTCTCACCCACAGCCACATTATCAGGTCTCAAACAGGAAACGGGATCCGTGAGACCGTTAAGTTTATCGGAGCCGGAAGAGCTAAAATCCAAACTCTGGGCGGAAAAGTTCCTAGTCGGTGAGCGGAAATACATCAACATCGGACAATTAGTGCGTTACACAGCCACAAGGGCGGAGGAGGAAACACTATAGACCCCCCGGTCCAAAGATAAAGGGATGAAAACCTGACAAAGCATTGGCGGGCAGAGCAGTTATATGGCGGATACCTAGTTCGCTTGGGAGCTGCAAGGGAAGAAGATAAACAGACTACAACCTCCGATCCAAACCATAAATTTTGCTATGGCGCAATATCAATGTAAAACGTTAAGTGTTCAGAACAACTTAAGGTCTTGCAGCGGTCCAGAAAACCTGCTTCACTTCCAAAACAATGGCTTCACAAAGACCAAATACCCCGACTCAACTTCGACCAACCTCCGATAATATAAACAAGTCAAACGATACGACACGACAACGGAGAAGTCAAGATCCTCCTACAGAATAATCATCGGTCAATTTCCGCAACGGAGCCTCCCTAAGGAAACATGGCTCTGATACGTTATTTAAATGGCTTTTGAAACAGTGGCTAGCATGAGAAATAATCTTTCGAGAAGAAATCGCAACTCAAAGGGAAACAAACCAAACTCTAAATTCTGCAACCAATAGTAGTTTTAAACATAAGCAATTTTTCGAAAAGCAGGAAGAGAGTTAACCTCAAAATAGTCCAAAATTAAAGCAAAACAAAAAGAGTTCATGGATCCAAACGATTCTAGGCAATGCTAAAATTAACAAGGGGGTCCAAAATTTGAAATTTTGGGGAAACAGTTGCAGCTACAACAATTGGCGACTACATGGTGGACCTAGATCTCTGGACGATTATTTCTTGAGTAACAGACTGTTTAACAACAAATGAACCTGTTGAATTCTTCCAGATATCTGGATTTCTCAAATGGCAAATGTATGTACTTTTAATCATTGATGATAGTCCAATTTAGGAGAGTGGAAACCAATCTTCAACTCAAGATAACTCTTTTGAGGCCAACCAGATGAATTTCATTTGCTACCTCTATCTTCAGGTAGCTGCCAGCTTGGACACCACAGGATTATAGCATATGGTAAATAGAAATATTCATTTGTTTCTCATTCCCATGCCATTTTGCACCTTTTGTGCTTTTGAACTTTTGTCTTTTTATATGAGTCCTCCTGCATGCCTTTCTTTCTGAATTTTGATTCAAGCTCCTCTATCCATAGTGTCATTTTATGTGAGAGATGTATTCAATTTTCATCTCACGGACGGAGAGGAAATTTTGGCGATTTAGTACTTATATGGTTTAGTATTTGTTTTGATACATAATGCTTTCATAGGAGCTTTCGACTCTTATCTGCCTTTTGGCATTCAATTATTGGCATGGAATCATTTATATATAATATAATGTTTACCCTGATTCCTTTCCATGGGCCCTTTACTGTCACTCCCTAGGACATTTTAAATGTGATATGGATGGAGCCTCAAAATAGTATTCCAGACCCCTTGATTCTGGTTTATTTTACAAGGGTTAAGAAGGACTTCAATGTGTTCATAGCCACTCAAGAAAACTGCTAAAATAGAAGAAATTCTTTTAGATAAACAATAATAAACAGTCTTATACCCAAGAACTTTAATCATTCCAAAATTCTGATGTTCTCCATGCAACCGCGAGTTTGCCTCCTTTATTGAAATCAGTGAAAATTTAGACTAAAACAAAACAGAACTACATAACTCAAAGTAAACAGCCAAGTCAAATTATTTATATACAAGATAAAAGAACACAAACAAAACTCAGGAAAAATAAGGTTTGAGAACTAAACCATTTACTGGTAAGTTCTATTCCCACCTCTGTAAATCTTGAAATTTATAAGTTGAGGGGCCAAGATTTGCCGCAATCTGGAAAGGACCTACCCACAACTGCTGAAATTTCGTGTGTTTTCCTTTCTCATTATGGGGGTGGTCCCACTTGAGAACCAAATCTCCCACCTCAAAATCTTTTGTTCCAGCCTTGTGTTTATCAAACCATCTCTTTACTACCTCTTGTTGTTGTTTAAAGCACTCTCTGGATTTAGATCGAGACTCTTCTGCCTTCAGGAGATTATATATCCTCATTTGCAAGACTTCATTATCTGATCCTTTGGATTCCTAAGCTATTATGGAAGAGCGTAGCATGATATTGGGGAGTATAATGGCTTCTTTACCATACACAAGGGTATATGGAGACACTCCTATCGAAGACTTGGGGGTGACTCTACCAGCCCAAAGGGCGTTTGGTAACACTAAGTGCCAACTCCTCTGATTTTCTATCACCGTCTTTTTTAAAATTCTAATCAGATTCTTATTTGTAGATTTAGCTAAACCATTTCTGTGTGGATAGTAATTAGTAGAGTAATGCAACTTAATCCCTTTCTCATGAGCAAAAGCAGTTAATGTTATCGAGGAAAAGTAAGTAGCATTATAAAAAACTAAAGAAATTGGAACTCCAAACCTGGTCATAATATGGTCTTGCAAAAAGTCTATGACCGCGTCCTCATTTATTTTGCGCAACGGGATGGCTTCAACCTAGCGATTGAAGTAGTCGGTTGCTGTCAGAATATGCTTGTGTTGCAGGGAAGAATTCGTCTTTATATCCCCAATGATATCTAACCCCCATTGCTCAAAAGGCTCTATTATTATCACAGGTTTCAACGGTCCTGCTGCTTTAGCTTGTATTCCACTACACCTTTGACAAATGTCACACTTTCTGACATGGGCGTGTGCATCTTTGAAAAGCATGGGCCAATAGTATCCGGCTCTGATAATTTTATAAGCTATAGTATCTCCAGAAAAATGTCCCCCAGCAGGCCCATCATGCAAATCTATCATTACCTTCTTCGCGTCTTCTTTCTCTAAGCATCTAAGAAGAACTCCGTCGTAATTTTTTCTGAATAATATTCCTTCAATAATTTTATATGAGGCTGATTTAAGACGTAGTGCTCTTCTTTGCTTATAATTCCAATGTTCTGGTAACGATCCTATCCGAAGGTAATGCACAAGGTCTCAATACCAAGATTCTGGGGCTGTGAAAAGAGGACATACATCCATCAAATGTAACTTAGCTTCATCTTCCCAAGCATGTTCTTCATTGTTTCTATTTTCAGTCATTAGTCTGCACAACCCTTGCCCTTTAACTATAGAAGCTGGCTTGAATTCGAGGTCATATTCCTAAAGAGTTGTTACCCAATTGCCCCTTCTTTCTCCTAACTCCTTTTGTACGAAAAGAGACCTCACAACTGGGTGTGGGACAATTAACTTGGTCCGGTTCTTTAGTATGTAGGGCCTGAATTGTTTCACAGCTTTGAACACTGCATAAGCTTGTTTATCTATAGCCGGGTAATTCAATTTGGCCCTTTGCATACCAATGCTCATAAATGATATGGGGAACTCATCTCCCCCATCTTCCTTGTGGGTAAGCACAGTTGCTAGCGAATCATCAGATGCGAAAGTGTGTAGAATAAAATCTTTATCAAAATCCGGGCTTTTGAGGGAGGGTGAATGCGCAATAGCGGTTTTAATCTTGATGAATGCATTCTTCTCAACATCAGTCCACTTGAATTGTACACTTTTCTTTACCATTTGCTGCAAAGGTTTAACAATTTAAGGGAAATCTGGCACAAACCTTCGCACAAAGTTTATTGTCCCCATAAATGAGTGCATGCCCTTTTTATTATGGGGCAAGGGAATCTGTTCAATGGCTTTGATCCTTTCTGGGTCTATGGAGTTCCCCTTCTTTGAAACCATGTGACCCAACAACTTACCTTCCGTAACAGCAAACACACACTTCTTGGGGTTTAGTGAGATACCACATTTTCGGCAGCGTTCAAAAATCTACTATAGATGAAACACGTGTCCTTCTCTCTTCTTCGAGAATATCGTGATGTCATTGAGGTATACTACAGCACTATGGCCAATTAAACTGTGGAAAGCTATGTCCATAGCCCTCTGGAACGTAGCTCCAGTGTTTATAAGCCCAAAGGGCATTCTTCTATAAGCGAAAGTTCCCCACCTAGTCCTGAATGTCATTTTCAATCTGTCTTCTTCGGCTACTAATACTTGATTGTATCCTGAAAATCTGTCTAATAAAGAGAATAGTTCAGAACCTAAAACCATTTGCAGTAGTTGCTCCATGGGTGGAACATGATAATTGTCTTTATCTGAAGCGCGAATTAAGTTTCTAAAATCCACACATAACTTGATTTCTCTAGATTTCTTCCTCATTGGTACCAGATTTGAAACCCATTCCGAGTGTCTAACCTTAAAAATGATTCTAGCATCCAATAATTTCTTAACTTCACTCTGGATTAGAGGTTCCAATTTTGGATGCATTTTTCTTAAAGGCTGTTGATAAGGTTTGACTCCAGATTTTATGGGGATAACATGTTGGATAATACTGGTGTCATATGTCTTCAGATCTTTATACGTCCAGGCAAAAACATCTCTGTACTAATTGAAAAGAACGATGAACTTATCTCTTTCAGCTGGTGAACAACATTTTCCAAGATTCACATATTTAGGCTTCATCTCAGTCCCCAAATTAATCAATTTGAACTGTAGAGATGAGCTATGAGTATTCACATTTGCTGGTCTTCTAAAATTTTCATTTAAATTAAACATCCATTCTAAAGTTCTCACTCCCTTAGGGATGAAATCATCGAATTTCAGCTTAGCCTGATGCTCTTCGTCATCAATAATCGCCCCTTTAAATGCCTCTCCATTCGTTAAGCATTCTATAATCTACTGATCATCATCGAACACTCGTAGGTTGGTAATCATATCTGGAACCGAGGGCCTGAAAAGCAATTCAACAGAGCACCGATTATTAGAGGGCACAAGCCTCGCAGCTGATATGGCCAACAAGTCGGCTACTACATTCTTAAGTCTTGGGACCGATACAATATTAAATGCATTAAAACATTTGAGTAAATCCCATACTTCATTTTGATAAGCTTTTAAGTGAGGAGAAATACAATGTATTTGATTCTGAATTTGTTTTACAATTATTTCAGAATCTCCAAACACTTTCAGATTATTTGCCTTTAATTCAATTGTTTTCCTTAAACCTTGAACCAATGCTTCATATTCAGCTGTGTTATTTGTACATTCAAACTCTAACCTACATGAAAAAAAATGTTTGTTCTTCTTGGGGTCAATCAGGACACAACCAGCTCCTGACCCTTCTAACGTTTTAGATCCGTAAAAAAAAAGTGTCCAGAAATCGCTAACTACACGGTGTGGGAATTTACATCTACTTCTACTGCTAAGTCTACTATTTTACAATCGATTTCATCAGCCTGTGAAAACCGAAGGAGATCAGGCTGAGTGTCTGATGTGTCGCTGGCTTCTTCTGCTTGGTAATTTCCTGGTTCTAACTTAATAAAGTAATTTCCCAAAACAAAATCCACTGGTTCATTTTTTTCTTCGAACTGAGTAACATTGTGTTTCATGTGGGGCTCCCTCAAGATTTTAATTTGATTCGGGCTTCCTTTATATGGTAGCCACAAATGTGACCAGTCTGGGGAAAAATATCCGTTTAGCTTTGCCAACCAGTCCCTTCTCAGAACAAGCCCATAAGCTTCTGGTATGTTAGCCACCACAATATCAATAAATTGACACACCTTATCATTTGAAGACAAGTGGACTAGAACATCCTCCATTTCCCCAATTAACTTCACATTCGTTCTATCCAACTGAACAACCCTCCAGGTGGATGGTTTAGGCTTCCCATTTATCCTTTTGCAGACCGACAGTGGCATTATGTTAACCGATGCCCCTAAGTCTACCAGGCAATTATGTATGTTGTGGTTAAAAATTTCAAAAGTGAGGAGAAAAGGTGGATTCTTGCTCTTAGGCTTACCTCCTATACTTGCTTCCCCAATTTATTCTTCTTCCATGGGCTGATTGTCGGTGGGTAGCCCCTCCTCTGATGCTTCAAGTGCTTTCAACAGCTTTTCTTTCGGCTGTGGCACCTTGCACATTTCAAATAATGAGATATACACCCTTACCTTCTTTATATCTTCCACAATGTCATATTCCATCTTAGGTTCGGTGGGATTTGGTTTACTATTATTTATTTTTTCTTCATTGGGCTTGGCGAACATGTTAGTCTGTCTAGGACCTTGATTGGTGATGGTAAATTCCGGAATTTTATTAGCTAAGGAGTTATTTTGAAATTTCCTAACCGTTCCTTTGAAGTCTTTTAATCTTTGGGAGCATGAGACTGTTTTCTTTAGCCAACCCTTGGCTTCTTGTTGTTACATTTGTTTTCAGGATGTCCTCGTGTCTGAAGACCTTTTCCTCCTCAGCGTCAAACAACGAAACACAATCCCATAAAACTATGGTCTCATCCTATTGTTCTTTCGTTGATGTATTGCTGTCTTTCCTTTCTTCATCTTTATCTTCTGTCAATTTAGAATCCAACAGTTGATTCATAACCAACGTCATTGATTTTATCCATTGAGGACAATTCTTTTCAGAGTGGGGTTGTTGGTGGAAAGTGCAAAAGTTGTCCATTCCTACCTCTGTTAAATTTATAGTTGCAGGATTTTGCAGAGGGGGTTGGGATTGATTGTTGTCTTCCATTTTCTTGTAATAAGGCTTGTAGAAATTTTGGGCTTCCTTTTCCTTTTCCAAGTCTATGATTATGTTAGAAAGCTTCTGCATCATTTTTTCCATTCCTTCGAAATCTGGTGACTGCTCTTCCTTAGGCTTGGTAAAGAACAAAGCTTTCCTCCCAACATTTTTTTCTCCTGACCGTTCGGGATAATCTTCGATACTCTTCCTTTCAGCCTCTACTCTCTCCTCCTCCTCATAGGTCTCCATTAGAGTAGGCTTGGCCTTCATTTTGGAAAACATGGCCAACTCAGGTCCTAGAGCTAAGGTATAATATTCAATCAGGACTTTATCCGAAGGTTTGTCAGCTTCAGAAAAATTCTTAAGATAGGCTGCAAATCTTTGGGTGAAACTATGCACCTTCTCCTTTCTTTCTTTCTTTAAGGTGCATAGTCCTTTCATGAGATCTGCATGAGTTTTTTGGGTTGCATACTTACTTCTAAAAATCCTCTCGAAGGTATCCCAATCAGGGATAGAATTTGCAGGAAAACTAAAGTGCCACGATGCTGCTGCTCCTTTAAGGGTGTGTGGGAAAAGTCTGCAAACTACATCCTCATATTCCCTAGCCCTTAATCCTTCTATTTCCAAATAGAAACTTTGCAAGTGGTCGTCTACTAGCATCTTCTCATTTGGGTCAAATTTGGGCTGCATATTTTCAAAATATTGAGGTAAATCATGCAAAGGAGGTGTTAGCTTTAAAGGTGATCTGGATTTCCAGGCAGGTGGTGGATTCGGTGGGTTGGGTGGTTGATTTGCGTTTACGCCTACCATGAGTCTGGGTGGAGAGTGAGGGGTTGAGTGAATAGGAGTATGAATAGGAGAATTGTGAGAAGTATCCAAGCCTACTTGATTCAAAGGCTAGACAACTTCCTGTAAGGTTGTTTCTACAAGTTCTTCCCAATCCCCAACTAGCACTGAGTCCTCCAATATAGGACGATATTTCCTTTTATATTCTCTTCTGGGCAATTCAGGCATAATCGGCAATCCTCCAATCTTCTTCATGTATTCCCTAGTGTGTCTTCTTAGATCATTAACAACTTCGTTGTCGACAAAATACAAATGTTCTCTACCCCCCTCTTCAGGAATTGGATTGGAAAATAAACTGCCTCCTGAACTGTTACCGGTGGAATGATATCGGGAAAACGGGTTTCCTTGGCCAACCATGCACTGGAGGCCCTCCTTCTAGCGCCAGTAAATGTTGAGGCCTAAAAAATCGCAGGCAACAACAACAAAGGGATTCTCCCTAGTCAATGTTCCCAACTAGCCTGTGACTGTTTGGTGTAGGGAATCCGTCCGGTTTGCGGTCCGGCTACTGTAGCTCAAGTAACAAAATAAAAGGTTTTACCGGTTGCGGCCCGATCCACCGTATATATTTTGTATTTTTGACTTTAAGTATGATATGCAAGTGCCCACCTAACATACAGATTGATTGAGAATGCAAGGAGTGTTCACAATGTGATGCATAGGTTCTTACCTCTCGTCTTAAACTCCATCACATCTAAATCACACACAATTAGAAAATAAATACTAACTAGGCTATCTCTAGAGAGCTAGATATTAATTCATGAGTAATGTAATATTGTTCACATGTTACGGCAAATCACAGATAATTGCTCCTAAAACCAAACATATAAACATGAATAAAAGTGTACATGACAAGATAGCTCATCAACAGTTAAAACTTCCATTACTCATAGTGGAAAACATCACAGAATATACTAGAGAACATTCAGGTAAGAACGTAGGTTCAAAAAGTTAGAACGCTCTCACAGTTAATGAAACACAGTCGGAAATGAAATAGTTCCCCTTCAACATTGTTCATTTATCACATTGGAACATTCAAAATAGCACCTTCTCCAACAGGCAAAATTTGTAATTTCTTATTGTAAAATGAAGTAGTTCCTCTTACAAACAATAGTTCACAAGTTTTTCTAGGGAAAAAGCCCCTTGTAAACTCTAACTTTCCTATACTTAAACCAAATCATCTAACCCCTTGGGCTGCCCCAACCGTGTGACCTTGGGCTCCTCAAAACCATCTAATATCACTATTTTGTCTTTTCTGTGAGTACTCATGATTCACTTCATGTGTTACATTTTCAAATTTTAACTTATGAATACTTAACAAAGTGGGATCCGCTCGGTAACTGATGGATATTTCCAAGCCTGGGCTTTTGTCACCATCGGTTCTGCCCTGTATTTCATTTGTCTTCCTTGAGATCCCATTGATTTCAATAGGAACTCTGCCTAACACTGCCCAGCCAACTTTCTGCTGCTTTGTCTCCCAGCTATGCTTTCTCGTAGTAGTAATCTGAAAAAGTCTCTTGAGTCTGTCTGCAATTAAATGACATTTATCATTAATTAGGACTGCATCTTTTCAATCAAACTACATCAACAAAATGAATAGTCATCAAAAGAGGCCTTGTATTGTGCTCTCGTCATGAAAACCTTAACAAGTACCAAAACCACTATCGCCCACACAGGGGTTTAAAACTCACAAAACGATGGGAAGAGAAAAACTTATCGGCTGCTTAAAACATTAAAACATCAGTCGTGTAGTCTCACTCACAGCCGCATCAGCGGATCTCAAACAAGCAACGGGATCCACGAGACCGTTAAGTTTATCGGAGTCGGAAGAGCTAAAATACAAACTCTGGGCGGAAAAGTTCCCAGTCAGCGAGAAGAAAGACATCAACATCGGACAATTAGTGCATTACACAGCCACAAGGGTGGAGGAGGAAAGACTACAGACCCCCCAGTCCAAAGACAAAGCGACGAAAACCCGACAAAGCATCGGCGAGCATAGTAGTTATATGGTGGATACCTAGTTTGCTTGGGAGCTGCAAGGGTGGAAGATAAACAGACTACAGCCTCCAATCCAAACCATAAATTTTGCTATGGCTCAAGATCAATGTAAAATGCTAAGTGTTCGGAACAACTTAAGGTCTTGAAGCAGTCCAGAAAACCTGTTTCACTTCCAAAACAGCGGCTTCACAAAGACCAAATACCCCGACTCAACTTCGACCAACCTCCGACAATATAAACAAGTCAAACAATACAACGCGACAATAGAGAAGTCAAGATCCTCCTGCAGAATAATCATCGTTCAATTTCCGCAACGGAGGCTCCCTAAGGAAACATGGCTCCGATACATTGTTTAAATGGACTTCGAAACAATGGCTAGCATGAGAAATAATCTTTCGAGAAGAAATCGCAGCGCAAAGGGAAACAAACCAAACTCTAAATTCCATAACCCATAGCAGTTTCAAACATAATCAATTTTCCGAAAAGAAGGAAGAGAGTTAACCTCAAAATAGTCCAAAATTAAAGCAAAACAAAAAGAGTTCATGGATCCAAACGTTTCTAGGCAATGATAAAATTAACAAGGGGGTCCAAAATTTGAAAATTTGGGGAAATAGTTGCAGCTGCAACAGACGTTTACACCTCACCAAGTTGTAATCAAGGATTTTAAAAATTCTCAAAATGTCCTTGCTACTGGAACTGTTGATGATATAACCAGGTTGTACAAATTTAACAACTTTGGGTCATCACATTTTCCTTGAATTTTTGTTGCTCATAGTGATAACTTGAGCAAACTTTGGCATGATCAATTTGGTCACTTAAATTATCGCTCGTTGCAACAACTATGTAAAGATAATATGGTGAATGGTATTTCGATGGTATCTTGCAAGGATGGTGTTTGTTTCGGTTGTGTACTCAGAAAACATCATCGGGACAGTTTTGACAAATGTGCCTCTTGGCACGCTTCGGTTCCCTTGGAGCTTGTGCATAGTTACTTGTGTGGCCCTCTTCCATCTACATCTTTTTCTGGTTTCAAATATTTCTTAACTTTCATTGATGACTACTCCAAATGCACTTGGGTTTACTTCCTAAATCTTAAGAGCGTAATATTTAACATGTTTTTGGCCTACAAGGACCTTGTTGAAAAACAATCTGGTCATCAAATTATTAAGTTAATATTTGACAATGGAGGAGAATATGTTAACAACAAGTTCACTACTTTCTGCACTAAACAAGGAATCCAACAACAACACACTGTTCCATATACACCACAACAAAATGGTGTAGCTACACGGAAGAACCGCACTTTAAAAGAAATGGCTAATTGTATGATCCAATCTAAGGGACTAAGTCTACAATATTGGGCTGAGGCCAAAATTTTTGCAAATTACATAGTTAATCGCACACCCACTAAATTTTTATAAGGTATAACACCAGAAGAAGCATGGAGTAAAATTAAACCAGATGTAAGTCACTTTCGTGTGTTTGGTTGTGAAGCATGGGCTCACATTCCGGATGAAAAACAGAAAGCATTGCAGCCTAAAAATGAAAAGTGCATATTTGTTGGATATTCTAAAGATGTAAAAGGTTATATACTTCTTCATCCCCATTCACATGATATAATCATTAGAAGAAATGGTAAATTTGATGAAAATCTCTTGGCATGTGAACCTAACTTGGCGGGTGTGCCATCTTTGGCATGCGATCCTAATTCAACGATTGTGCCTTCTTCTTCTTCTTCTCCAACTTCCTTCACAGATTTCCAACTCTAGTTTCTGATGATGATAGTGAGGATGGAAATCCACCTCCGCCTGCTCATGTTCCTCCAATTGCACCAACACCAATGCTTCCTCGATGGGTCTGTTCAACATGTGAAGCAGTCGGTGATCTTGCCGATGATCCTAGAGATCAACGTCAAACACATTCTCAGTTTCAGTGAGCCTCTTCTCTTTTGGCTCAAGTTTCCGAGAATCATGTTCCAGAAACTTTTACAGAAGCTTCAGGAAATCTAGATTGGGATGTAGCTATGGATGAAGAATATCATTCCTTAATGGCGAATGATACTTGGGATCTTGTTCCTCTTCCAAAAGGAAGAAAACTTGTCAGATTTAAATGGGTCTACAGAACTAATTACGCATCATATGGAAGTGTTGAAAGACTTAAGGCAAGGTTAGTTTCCAAAGGTTTCTCCCAAGTTGAAGGGATTGACTACAATGAAACCTTTGCTCCTATTGCAAAAATGAATTCCATCTGCCTTATTCTTTCCCTTGTAGCCTTACATAACTGGGAAGTCCATCAAATGGATGTCAAGTCTGCCTTTTCTACATGGTGATTTACAGAAGGAAATTTACATGGAACAACCTCCTGGATATGTTCAGGATAAATCTAGCCTTGTCTGTATCCTTAAGAAATCCTTATATGGCCTTAAGCAAGCTCCTAGAGCTTGATATGCCAAAATGGATAGATTTCTCCTTGACATTGGTTTTTCTAGATGCCATTCTGACCCCAATGTCTATACCAAGAAAGTAGGAAACCATCTTATAATACTTGTTCTTTATGTTGATGATCTTATCCTTACTGGTAGTGACCCTAAACTTATAACCCATTTGAAATCCAATATTAAGAAAAAATTTGAAATGTCAGACTTAGGACATTTACATTATTTTCTTGGTCTCCAACTCTTGCAAACCAAAGAAGGAATTTTTCTTTCCCAGACTAAGTATGCTTGTGAACTTCTTCGTCACTTCCACATGGAAGATTGTAAATCAGACCCTTCTCCCTTCCAGTCTGGAGTCAAACTTTCTGCCACTTGTACTTCTCCTGAAGTAGATGCCACCTTGTATCGTCAGCTTGTTGGTAGTCTTTTATACTTGACTCATTCCTATCCTGACCTTTCCTTTTCCATTGGTCGTGTTGCTCGTTATATGCAAACTCCTCATGAAAGTCACTAGAAAGTAGCAAAAAGAATACTTCAATATATTCGAGGTACAATTTAGTTTGGTATTCATTACAGTACAGGGGGGGAAATTTTGTTGGTTGGTTTCACTGATTCAGATTTGGCTGGTGATCCTGATGATCGAAAGTCTACTACAGGTTATGTTTTCAGTATGGGATCTGGACCTGTCACTTGGGCTTGTAAGAAACAACACGCTCTTTCTCTTTCTTCAGCAGAAACAGAATATCGAGCTGTAGTTAATGCCAGTCGGGAAGCTTTATGGCTTCGACAAATCCTTTCAAAGTTTGGATTTGAGCAGCAGCAGCCTACTCCACTTTGGTACGACAATCAAAGTGCCATCAAGCTTGCCAAATATCCAGTTCTACATCAACGCAGCAAACACATTGAGCTACACATGCACTTCATTAGAAATCTTGTTCATGATCGTGTTCTTGAAATGCTTTATTACCCTACAGATGATCAAGTTGCAGACATCTTCACCAAGTCTCTTACAGAAGTGAATTTTTCTAAAATTCGATCTATGTTAGGAGTTCAGGAATGTGTCTTTAAGGGGGGATAGGCTCTAATTCCTCCTTCCTTCTCCTAATAGTGTCACTTTTGTAAATCTTTCAATCCTATCCCAAATTTTTCTTAAGGGGGGATGTTAGAATATTTAGACACTTAGGAGTTAGTTAAGATCAACTTATGTAATATATCCGTCAGGTATAGTGTGTTTCTTTAGTATGCATTAGTATGCATTTGTAAATATTCTAATCCAACAGTCACGATATGATCTAGACATAAATTGATCTGATGGTTCAACTTCTCTTAGATCATACCTACCATTGATCCATGGCTTAAAACTTGATTGGTCCATGATCTCTATTTAAAGAGCATGGAAGGTCCTTGGCTAGTTAATCGATTATGAGAAGCTCATGTAACTTTCTTTCTTTTTCATAATAAATTGCTCCAACTAGCTATTTGGCTGGGGCCACAGACTGTTCCCTCTCGATGGTTTTAACCATGTGAAAAACATCGGTGTATTGATCTGTGAGATTTTTGTGTGAAGTGGTTGTTCTAGGTGTTCAGTCTTTTGGGAGTACCCTGTGTACCCGAACATATCCCACAATGCTGAGAGGGGGGCTGA
This sequence comes from Pseudotsuga menziesii, assembly GCA_001517045.1. Lineage (NCBI taxonomy): Eukaryota > Viridiplantae > Streptophyta > Pinopsida > Pinales > Pinaceae > Pseudotsuga > Pseudotsuga menziesii. Next base: position 360,355 of record LPNX010383962.1, read on the forward strand.
ATCATTATTGTCTTTATCTTTTAAAATAAAAAACACAAAATGAATCAAATAGGTTAAGACACAAATTTTATCATGGAAATTTCAGAAAGCAAACCACCAATTCAAACTCATTATTAAAATGAATCTACAAAATTAATTTATCTGCTGCCACATAAAGGATGCAGCAACACCCTGGGTTTTTGTCTACTACAACAGAAAAGGATGCTCCAACACCTTGGGTTTCTGCCTACTACAACAGACAAGGATGCTCCAACACCTTGGGGAATCCTGCTACAATAGACAAGGATGCTACAACACCCTTTGCGGACTTATAGCATTCCCTAGCGCAACCCTGCCACCCCAGACTAGTTTTATCAGTATGCTATTCACTTATTCGACTCTGTCATATGCAATCATAGAGACAATTTCTTTAATGCAATTATTCTATTAATAAATACCTTCTTGCTTCTTGTAAACGCATCTCTTCACCATTGCGCCATTTCATTTTTTTATCGTGCCTATTCAAAACAACTAAGCTAATTCTCTGTTAATAGATTTGTTGTTTAATCTTCCAGCCGTGACCTTCCACATTCTCCATATCCGTAACCATATTAAGTCATTGATATTATACTAGGCGTCTTCCTAACCGTAGATCTAAGATAGGATGTGGTATGTGGATTGACCAACTATGACATTTCTCAAAATTTCTTTCCACACTTAGGTTTCCGCCTCAACCATTCTGCATCATTGGTCTCCTTCAAGTTCTTCGTGACCGTTGATCTCCCTCAATATTTTCGTGACCATCGATCTGAGGTGGAAATCAGATATCTAATATGTGACTTTTTCCAAATATCATTTCTCAATTTTTGCTTTTTGAACCAATATTTCCACACCATTAATGTTTTATGGATGTCTCATGGCTGTCGATCCTCCAAATCGTGGAATGTAGAATGCAGTTTCTCAAAAACTCAAGGGTTTCTTTCGTAATTCTTCGGCTTTCGTTTTTTGCACTATCTTTCTACACTATCAATATTTCACAGACGTCTTTTGCATCATTGATCTTTTGGACTATGGGATGTGGAATGCAAAACTGTGACATTTCCCACAGCCTTTTCGCAATTCTCCACATTCAACTTTCTTCCTTCTAAACTTTGGGTTGTGGAAACCAATATTATTCTAGACCTTGATTTCCTATCTTCTGCTTTCCACTTTCTAATTTTCTTATGAACCGTAGATTTCTTTGCGGGTTCACCTTTGTTCGTCGATCTACAATCTAATGTGGATTGCAGATCCTCACTTTTCTTTGTGCGAAAATTATTCACCACCATTGATTTCCTCGTGGATTAAATCCTAACCATTGATCTATGATCAAATGTGGATTTATGGATTTTCACTTTTCTTTGTGCAGAAATGATTCATCGTCATCGATCTTCTTAAAATCGGCTTTCGCATTTCTCTCAACTGATTAAGACCGTCCACATTGTCAATAATTTCTTAATGAAATTATGCTCCCATCTTAGCAGTTAACTCACCTACTAGTTGAATCTGCAAAATCCATGAGGGCTATAAGATCTAGATCGACGGTGGACTCTAAATATCATACAGTGGATTTTAAGGAAATTTCACGCACATCAGAATTTTATTGGACTCTAGTTCTCCTAGTGAAATTTCTAACAAATGTTGATCTACTTCCACGATCAACCTCATCCGTTGATATTGATCTCCTTCTTAGCGATTAGTTTTTGATTTCGCAATCCAACTCCCTTGTTACTCTCCTTGCTATTAAATCAATGAACTCCATATTAGCCGTAGATATTATTCCACCTTTAATCTCCACCGCATGATCTTCAAGCATACGAATGAGGATTATTAATTTATCTCATTCACAACTCTAACTTATGAAATTTAACCATAGCCATGGATTTTCTCTTACCACAATCTCAATCATTCATTCTTGCATAGAATTAGGCGCACAAGTTCACCATCGATCGTGACGATGATCGATCAATCGATCTATGTCTTCCCTCACTCTCAAAATCCCTAATTCCTCTGTACTAACTTTCCTTTGTGTCATTTCTGAATTCATCCTGCTACCATATATACTAGTTATTACTTTGTCATACGAGAAACCCTTTGACATCAATGACAACTTATATTCTCAACAGTCTCCCCCTTTGGCATTGATGGCAATATTTAAACCTTCTCCCCCTTTGACAACAATGACAAAGGATAACTTGTTATGCCATTGAGGATTTCTTGTCTTTCTTCTTTCTGAAAACTCCCCCTATCATCATATCTCCACCTTAGATTGTGCTTCCTCTTTTACAACTTTTGAAAGGGAATAATTGCCATCTTCTGTCTAAGATGCTCAAAGGCTTCCTTAGGTAGTGACTTAGTGAAAATGTCAGCAACCTGTTCTTTTGTGTCAACATACTCTAGTTTGACAACCTTCCGGGATACTTGTTCTCTTAGGAAATGATATTTTATTGGTATGTGTTTTGTCTTGGAGTGCATGACAGTTTTTTTGACATTTTTATGGCACCAATATTATCACAATTTATTATTATTGGGTGCTCATACTTCACAAGTAAGTCTTCTAGTGTCTACTTCATCCAAATGACCTAAGTGCAACATGATGCAACAACAATATATTCAGCCTCTGACGTGGAGAGTGAAATGGAAGTTTGTTTTTTACTTCACGATGAAACCAAACAATTTCCTAAGAAGAATGCTGCTCCACTGGTACATTTCCGATCATCAAAACTTCCTGCCCAATTTGCAATAGTAAATTCTTTTAAAATAAAGTCTTGACTCTTTGGGTACCATAACCCATAATCCATAGTACTTTTCAAATATTTGAAAATTATTTTTACTGTAGTTACATGCGTTTCTTTAGGGATTGACTAGAACATAGCAACCAAACCTACAGCTTGCATTACATCTGGTCTTGTATCTATCACATACAACAGGCTTCCTATCATGGATCTGTACATGGTATGATCCACTTCTAGAGATTCATCATCCTTGATTAATTTGCACCCTGCAATCATAGGAGTACTAACAGGTTTGGAGTCTTCCATGTTAAATCTTTTAAGCATGTCTTTGATGTACTTAGTTTGGGAGATAAAGATTCATTTTTCTATTTGGTAAACTTGCAACCCCAAGAAGAATGTTAGTTCACCCAACATTGACATTTCGAATTCCTTCTTCATTTCAGAAGCAAAGTTTACACTTAGTGTTTGTAAATTGATTCCAAATATGATTCCATCTACATAAACAACAACAATGACCATATTTTCATCTTCGATTTTTAAGTAGATATTAATTTCAGTGACCCCTCTCTTAAATCCTTGTTGTTTTAATAGTTATCTAGCATTGAAAACCAAGCCCTTGGAGCTTGTTTGAGACCATAGAGTTCCTTTTTTAGTTTGCAAACATAGTATTTGTTTTCTTATAATAGGAAACCTTTAGGTTGTTCGATATAAACCTCTTCTTCTATTTTTCCATTAAAAAACGAAGACTTAACATCCATTTGATACACTGTAAAGTTTTTATGGCATGAGAGTGATAGAAACATTTTGATTGCTTCAAGTCTTTCCACATTATCATAAGTTTATTCAAAATAAATCTCTTCTACCTGAGCATACCCTTTACATACTAATCTTTCCTTGTTCCTTATCACTTGACCATCCTAATTGAATTTGTTTTTGAAAAACCATTTGGTCCCTATAACATTCTTATCTTTAGGTCTTGGGACAAGTTACCAAGTCTCATTTTTCTCAATATGATCTAATTCTTCATTCATGGCTTTGATCCATTCATTATTCTAGATTGCTTCTGTAAAATTCTTAGGTTGTACTATTGAGAGTAGGGATTGTTCATTAAATGTTAGTTGTCTCCTTGTACTGACTCAGACATTTTTATCACCTATGATATGTGTTTCTGGATTATTCTTTTGTATCCTTCTAGATGGAGTTTTTGTATCAGGTCTTGGGGAGTCTTCTTCACTTTCATGTGTATCTTCATTTTCTATTCCTTCTTCTTTATCATGAGTACTTTCGTCCTCTTGAAACTCTTCCTTTTCTTCATTATTTGTATCTTCAACACTGTCATGACTGCTTTCTCTTATTGTTTTTATATCATCTACTCTTACATATGTACTTTCTACAATCTTGTGTAACCTTTCATTGTAACATCTATATTCTTTCTTGGTGGATGAATATCCTAGAAATATTCCTTCATCAGTCTTAGAGTCAAACTTTACAAGGTCATCCCCGTTCCCTTTAATCATAACAATTACTACCAAATACTTTTAAATATTTGACTAAGGCTGGTCTCCCATAGCATAGTTCATAAGGGGTCTTGTCCTTATTCACTCCAAGTTGTCCTGTATTAAGTATATAGACAGCTGTGTATACTGATTCTTTCCAAAATGCATCTGACAACTTTGCTTCATTTAGCATTGTTCTGGAAGCCTCTTGGATTGTTATATTTTTCCTTTCAACAACGTCGTTCTACTAAGGATTTTTTGCAGCTGAAAATTGTCTCTTAATTCCATGTGTCTCACAAAACTCATTGAACTCATTTGAGTTAAAATATCCCGCATTGTTAGATATAAGACATTTGATTTTCACATGTGTCTCATTTTCAACCATTGATTTGAAGATTTTGAACTTCTCAAAGGCTTATGATTTTTCTTTGATAAATGTTACCCAAGTCATCCTTATGTAGTCATCAATGAGAAACATGAAATAATATCCCCCTTGGAGGATTTTAGTCCTTGTTGGTCCATGGAGATCTATGTGCACTATTTCCAAAGGATGTGAGGTCATATGTTTTTTTGTTTTAAAACTGGCTCTAGTTTGCTTCCCATGTTGGCAATGTTTACAAACTGAGTTAAGAGGTTTTACAATGTTAGGCAAGTCTCTTACAACTTCCTTCTTACTTAGTCTGACAAGATTGTCAAAATTTAAATGTCCCAACCTTCTGTTCAATAACCAACTTTCATCAACCATACTTAAGTAACATTGATTTTCATTTTCTAGGATGTACACATTGTTTGAATTTCTTATTGCCATGCCAACAACTCTTCCCAAGTCCCTTTTCCTGTTTCACATTTCTTTGAGTGAAAAATATAGATGTGCCCTTGATCACATGTTTGACTTACACTGAGGAGAATAGGCTTGAGATTTTCTACTAGTAATACATTTTCTGCTTTAATCTTGTTATTAAGAACAACTGTTCCTTTTCCAATTATCTTGGAAGACAAATTGTCTCCAAAAGAGACTTTACCCTTATTATCTTTTAGTGTTATGAATTTGTTTGGGTTTCTGGACATATGTTTTGAACACCCACTATCCAAGTACCATAGGTTTTGATTTTCTGTTGCACATAGAGCAATCATGGAACTTTCCTTTTCTTCATTTTCCCTAGAATACTTCTTTTTTTGTGTCTTGAGACTTAATTGCAACAGTATTCTTTGTAGGAGTCATCAGTTTACAATCTCTTGCCATATGGCCATGGTTATTACATTTGTAAAATTCTATGTCATATTTTTAAAGAAGTGTAAAAAGGTTATGATTTCCTTTTGGTTTATTAATTGATAACTTCTTCTTGTATTCAGGAACCTTCCCAATAGATATGCAATTTAAGGCTTTATGACCAAAGTTATTACAGGAGTAACAGTGACCTGAAAAGATCTACATATATCTATTTGTTCTCTTAGGTACCATATTATTTATGTTTTTATCTTGAGAGTTTGGGGCAAATCTCTTTCTCTCTTGCTTTTTCACTGGACTCTTTAGTGTTTCAGCATAAGCTTTCTTGTTTCCTCCTTGATTAGTGAAAGAGCAACATTCCGATTTATTTTCTTTGTTAAAACCCAAGCCAGATTTATCACTTGATGCTCTTTGGCTATTCAAAATGTCATCTAGAATCCTTGAGCTATTTTCAAACTTTGATTTGATAGATCCTTCATCAAGCTTTTTCTTCAATTGCATGATATCTTCTTCAATTTTCTCATATTCTTGTATTCTTCTTTTGAGTTGCAGGTTTCGATCCTCCTCAATCCTTTCGCCATCTAGAAGTTGAGTTTCCAACTCACTAATGATATGACTTGATTGCTTGTTCTTTTTCCTATATTTCTCAAGTTCTTTAAGAGCACTATCAAGCTCATCTCTTAAGTCTACTTCTCCTTCTTCATCCAAGTCACCATTTGAATCTTGAGTATATAGACCCATGAATAGAATCTCAGTTTCCTCATATTCACTTGTATCTTCATCTTCACTATCTTCCTTGGTGTAGATAATTTTATTTTTCTCATAGGACTTCTTCTTGTTTCCTGCTTTACCCTTTTTGAATTTTTAGGTTTCTCTCTCACCACTATCATCTTGTTTAGGATAAGAACATCTTGAAGCAAAATTTCCAATTCTTCCACAGTTAAAACATTTTAGGGGTAACTTTCCTTTATATTTTCTAGTACCCTTCTCAAGTTTTTTAATAAAAAGAGATTCCTCATCATCTAGGTTCTTTGTTTGATTTTTGGACGAGGATTTAAATGGTGCTTCATTTCTTGAAGATTCATTTAGTCCTGTTCTCATCTCATATGCAGTGAGGATTCCATTTAGCTCATCTACTTTCACCTGGTCAAGATCATCTGGTTCTTCTAGGGTGTATACTTTTGAGTCATATTTCATTTACAATGTTCTTAGTACCTTTCTCACAACTTCTTTATCTCTTAATTTTCCTCCAAGACCTCTAATGGCATTGAAAACCTCATCTACTCTTAGAAGGTATTCCTCAAACTCCCCTTTATATGTCTGAAGCTTGCATTCTTTGAATTTAGATTCTCCTTCATAATAATTTTTAACTTATCCGAGGCTTCTTTGGCAGTCTTGCATTGCATAACTTTTTTAAATACATAGCTTGTCAACCCACTCAAGAGTGCATTTAGGTCTTTGACATTACCTTCATATTGGCCTAGTTCCATACTATCTATAGGTACTTGGTCATCTATTTTATATTCCTTTACAGTTGCATCCCAAACCCTCCATCCAAGGGACATCATATGGCACTTCATTCTCACACTCCAGTAAGCATAATTTTCTCCCGTGAACAATGGAGGTTTGTTGGTGGCTAAACCTTCTTGTTGATCCATATCAGTTTTAAATAGGATCTACCTTCCAGTGGTTAAATTGTGATGAAGGAAACCGCTCTGATGCCAATTGTTGGTTTATCCCACAATATTGAGAGGGGGGTGAATCAGTATTGTCTTTTTTCTTTTAAAATAAAAAACACAAAATGAATCAAATAGGTTAAGACACAAATTTTATAGTGGAAAATTCAAAATGAAAACCACTAATTCAAACTCATTAATAAGATGAATCTACAAAATTGCTTTATCTACTACCATATAAAGGATGCAACAACACCCTGGGTTTCTATTTGCTACAACAGACAAGGATGCTCCAACACCCTGGGTTTCTGCCTACTACAACAGATAAGGATGCTCCAACACCCTGGGTTTCTTCCTACTACAACAGATAAGGATGCTACAACACCCTTTGCATACTTATAGCCTGCCCTAGCATCACCCTGCCACCCTGGACTAATTTTATCAGTCTACTATTCACTTCTTGGACTTCGTCATATGCAATCACAGATAGAAGTTCTTTCCTTCAATTATTTTGTTAATAAATACCTTCACGCTTCCTGTAGATGCATCTCTTCACCATTGCGCCATTTCATTTTTTGACCGTGCCTCTTCAAAACAACTAAGCTAATTCCCTATTAATCAATTTGTTCTTTAATATTCTAGACTTGACCTTCTGCATTCTCCATCTCTGTAACCATCCTAAGTCGTTGATCTTATATCGTGCTTCTTCTTGACCGCAGATCTAAGATAGGATGCGGTATGTAGATTGGCTAACTATGACATTTTTCAAAATGTATTTTCGCAGCTAGCTTTCCACCTCAACCATTCCGCACCATTGATCTCCTTCAAGCTCTTCGTGACCGTTGATCTCCCTCAATATTTTTGTGACTGTTACACCTAAATCTCGTCATCAGCATGTGATGAGATCTCAAACTTCAGTGCTGCCCTCAATCCCAAACTGCGAAGTGAGAACATTAGTCCAAACATCAAATTTGTATATGAAAATCCAGCACCGCTTCTACCCTTTATTCAAAAAGAGGTACCTTCTTCAGCATTGCCTGTATTTTGTTGGCAGTAAGCGGTGGCACTGCCATTACTCTTTAAGCAATGCGTGGTTATGCCTAGAACCACTTTGTCATGGTGAACAAGGAGCAGTGCCCTTGGTAAAAAGTGAAAAGAGAGGGGTTCTCATGAAGCTTCTCGAAAGAAGGCTTCGTGGCACCCTTATCCCTAATCACTAGGGTCAATTGGGCTCAAGATCCATCCTTGTAGGATCTCCTAGCCACCTCACCCACCAATTTCTCAACCATCCCTATCCATTCCAAGACTATAAAAGCAGGCGCAATCTCCATGGTTGAGGGGAGAGTAATGTTATGTTATTGGTTTGATATTCTGGCCTAAGTCAGTTAAGAGAGCTTGAGGGAGCAAGTTGGAGCTATCAGAGACAAGGTGTTGACTTTGTGAAAGAGCATATCAACACTAAGGAATAGGTTGTAAACTCTTTCTTCATTTTATTAATGTAAAGTTGGTTCCTTTCCCATATATTTGTTAAGTTGTAATCTTGCATGTTATTGTTAGATTCCTTAGTCACTAGCATAGATCTATAGATGATGTTCTGGTATATTTGATCTCTTGTGTGTTTGATGTGTTTATGCAGGTATTTCCTTGGAGACCTTTTGTCAACAGATAAGAATCACATCACTCCATCAAATAATGTATTCCAGGTGTTTATAGATTCTAGGGAAAGTCTTCCAAACTTGTTGTGAACCATTTGTTCTGGATCTGAACCATTCAGACCAGAGGAACAACTTTTGTCTGCAGAAGGTGCAAAATTCCTAGCTACAGTGACCAGCAATATGAGGTGAAAATCGGATATAAGATCTGTGACTTTTTCCAAATATCATTTCCCGATTTTCGCTTTCCGAACCGATCTTTCTGCACTGTTGATCTTTTATAGATGTCTCCTGACCGTCGATCTTTCGGATCACAAGATGTGGAATGCGGGTTCTCAAAAACTCAAGTGTTGATTTTGCAATTCTCTGCCTTCTATTTTATGCACTAATCTTTATGCAACATTAATCTTTCAGGGATGTCTTTCTGATAGCCGATCTTCCAGATCACGGGATGCAAAATGTGGAACTATGACATTTCCCACAGTATTTCCGTGATTCTCTACCTTGCACTTTTTTCCTTCCTCTTCCGCCTTCCAGACTTCGAGTTGTGGAAACCCATATTATTCTAGACCTTGATTTCTCGTCTTCTGCTTTTCTTATGAACCTTTGATTTCTTTGTGGATTCACCTCTATTCGTCGATCTACGATCTAATGTGGATTATAGATCCTCACTTTTCTTTGTGCAAAAATCATTCACCCCCATAGATTTCCTCGCGGATTAAATCCTAACTGTTGATCTACGATCAAATGTGAATTTGTGGATTTTCTCTTTTCTTTGTGCAGAAAGAATTCATCGTTATCGATCTTCTTAAAATCGGCTTCTGCATTTCTCTCGACTGATATGGACCGTCCACATTGTTAATCATTTCTTAATGAAATTTCACTCCCATCGCAGCAGTTAACTCACTTGCTAGTTGAATTTGTGAAATCCATGAGGACCGTCAGATCTAGATTGATGGTGGACTCCAAATATCATAAAGTGGATTTTAAGGAATTTTTGCGCACATCATAATTTTATTTATTCGCACTAGTTCTCCCAGTGAAATCGCTAACAACCGTTGATCTGCTTCCATGATCAACCTCGTCCATTGATCTCGATCTCCTTCTTGGCAATTAGTTTCGGATTTCGCAGTCCAACTCCCTTTTTATCTCCTCGCTATTGAATCAGCGAAATCCATATTAGTCGTAGATCTTATTCCACCTTTAATCTCCACCGCACAATCTTCATGCATATGAATGAGGATTATTAATCTATCTCATTCGCAACTCTAACTTATGAAATTCAACCACGGCTGTGGATTTTCTCTTACCACGATCTCAATCATTAATTCCTTCACAGACATAGGCCTACAGGTTCACCATCGATCCTTACAATGATCAATCTCTGTCTTCCCTCACTCTCAAAATCCCTAATTCCTTAGTACTGACTTTCCTATATGTCATTTCTGAATTCATCCTGCTACCATATCTACTAGTTATTCCTTTATCATACATGAAACCCTTTGACATCAATAATAACTTATATTTTCAATATATATAACTTCAAACTTTACAACAATTTTAACAATTTTAAGTATATTAATATATGTACTATTGTCAAAGTGAATACAATGAGTTTCATACTTAAGATGTGAAGTTAGGTTGAAACACATAAATAATATAATATTTAAAATTTGTCACTGTTTGACTATTCCGTTATTTATATCTAAAGAGAAACAAAAGACACAATCCATAATAGCTTATTTATGTGAACATGTAGGGCTGGAAAATTCTAAACAAGATCTCTAGTTAAAACACTTTCCAACGGTGGATATAACAATCACATCAAAGTTTTATCACTATTTGCTTATTTATAATTTTATATGTAAAGAGAAACCAAAGAGACAATCCATAATACCTTATTTATGTGAACATGTGTGAATGGAAAATGTTAAATAAGTCTTGATGTGGGAGAGCACGTATATATTGACCTCTATCTCTCTCTATCCTTAAAGGCACAAGGCACATAGCCCTTACATCAATATTTACAATGACCTCAAAAGTTTGTGATTCTGATACCGTATGGTAAAGTTATGTAAGATTTCGTTAACCTTCTTCTCTTGAATTTGTATTGTCTTTGTCACTGTCACAAACCCTAACTTCCAAGAAGTATATATCCGAACCTGTAACGAATCAGGATCTAAAACTTCTACCACATATTCTTCAAGATATATAATGCATATCCTCCAAGGGGCACTCTCTGAAACATCCTAAATAAAAACTTATAATGAAAATGTCAAACTAACCTGTTTAAAGATGATTACGAGTCATTCAGAAGCCATGAATTCTTGAGAACATATCTTCGAAACTATACTTAGACATGATATGAAACTTGAACCATATGTCCTTAAAGGTTTATGCAACTTCCCCTTCAAGGGGCATAGCCAAAAACGTTTTGGAACAAAAGATATAAAAAATTTCTAAACTGACATGTTTAAAGATTATTCATAAAACCTAACTTCTTGAGGTCATATGTCTGAAAATATAGAAAATAAGAATCTGGAAATTCTACCACAAGTTAATCCATATATCTACTTCATCTCATCCTAAGGACATTGACTTGGCCTATAAAAGGAATCCATGTGCATGCATATTGGAAGAGAAATCTAGAACAAAGTTATGCTTCTAGAATTGTGTTGGAACTTTCTCATGTTCCACCTCTTCCTACATCTATTATCATTCGCCAAGCTCCATTGCCTCCTTCCTCCAAGGGGAAATTGTTTCTCGCATTTTTTCTTCAAGCTATATAGAATTTAGTGTGTAAAAAATAGACCTCCCTAATGGATATTGTTGGCTTCCCTTTGATGTTCACACCTCTTAGGTGATACTATATGTATTTGCTTGACAATTGGGAAATCTAAATTGGTTCTTGCATTGGCTTCTTGTTGTGGTTTGCATCTCCTTTTTCCCTTTGTTTATTTCAACTTATTTTAGTTTTTATTTTGTTTTATTTCACTAACAAGATCTTGCAAGATCTACTTGGGGTTATCACATTTCCTATATGTTACACAATACTGGGCATTGTCAACAAACTTAAAGGATTTCACCCAACATGGGAGAGGATCCACACCTTTGTGCATAATTTCCCACAACAATATTTACAATGACTCCACTTCATTTTTTTCCATTTTCTCTTAACTAGATTGTTATTTGTTAGATATCTAATTATGGGTTTTTTTTGTAGATAAATAGGTCAATACCCTTCATTCCTAGAATTCAGGCACCTTTTTTCCATAATAGTTGTTTAAATAGTCGTGTGTATATTGACACTATATGTGCACAATTCACACACAAATCTCTTCGACAATCATGTTGTCTACGCAAGTTGGTAGAACCTTGCTCACACAGTTATTCTTATTGATGTTTGAGCAAAATTGGAGAAGCTTGAATTTTAAAACTTTTATAAATCAATTTCAACACATATGTAGCTCATAAATCAACCACATATGAATATATCAGCCACATGTGTATCTCATAAATATATAAACCACACAAATATATCAGCCACATGTAAATCTTACAAATATATTAGCCACATAAATCATCTTCATAAATCAACTCCATAAATCAACCATATAAACCAATCAACCATGAGAGACAAGACATACCCTGGGAAAACCCTCCAAACACAGAGGATGAAAAACACAACAATTATTTGAGTATGATAGATATATTTGTAGAGAATGGTTTAAAACACATAAGAAGATTTCCTGATAAGAGATATCACCTCAACAGTAGAGAAGAGAGATCCAACGTAACCCTGCACAAACAACTATATGCAATTGTATTGAGCTTTCCATATGCCTACCATATTAATAACAAGCCAAAATTCCTAGCATGGATTAGATAGTGTATAGGAGTATTAGTAACTACATTGAGACCACATAGTGCATTTGCAAGGAGGAACTAACTAGAACTCCCTCCATGCAAAAATTAGCGCCCTTCCTTTCCTCAATTATCTTTAACTGAATGTTCATTGTCTTGAACTGAAAGTGAACTGAATTGAACTAAATGTTAACTGAATTGAACTGGATGTTAACTTACCTGAATTGAATGTTAACTTACTTGAATTGAATGTTTACTTGATTGAACTCAATTTTAACTTACTTGACCTAAATGTTAACTGACTTGAACTGAAAGTGAATTGACTTCAACTAAATATTAACTGACTTGAACTAAATCTTAACTTACTTGAACGAAATGTTAACTTACTTGAACTGAATGTTAACTTACTTGAACTGAATGTTAACTTAATTGAACTGAATTTTAACTGAATTGAACTGAATGTTAACTGACTATTGATAACTTAGTTAACATTCTAAATTAAGTATCATCAATGCTTCACTCTCAGTGCCATCCATGCACGATTTCTATTATTAACTTTTGCATGGATCTCTTTAGTTAACTGATGCATGTTGTTTGATGAACATTGAGCTCTTCTGTACTTAACTGATTACATTCATTAATAGTTCAACTGATTCTTTGACTGAGGCACTAATTGAGGCATTCATATTTTTCTAAAGCTTTATAAATTGAGTTCACTCAGATATTTGCATGGGCAATTTGACTCTTTTTTCTTTTTTCTTTATCTCATTATCATTAATTAATTAATGCATGGTCCATATGTGTATTATTTATCCATATTATCATATCATACTCATAAGAATTATTCCATCCATACTGATGATCATATATATTACCCCAGGCCATATAGTCATATGCTAAAGTAATTCACTCTAGCGGTAGCTAAGCCCTAAAGGAGACTTATAGCACTCAATGACCATCACTAGCAATATATCACATAGCATAACCACCTCAACAAATGGAGGTCCATAGTATTGATACAACACAAGACTTCAATATTGATACAACACAAGAATTCAATATTGATACAACACGATATCATCTCCACAATTGGAGATCCATTCTCACAGGGTACCTTCTATGAGAATACTTGAATTGATATTACTCACAAGACTCAACTTGATATTACTCAGAAGATCTACAATACAACATCACCACCTCAATCATATGAGGATACATAGGACTTGATATGACTCACAAGTCCGACTTGATATTACTCGAAGTTCAAAGAATGACTTCTAATGTTGTACAATCAACACTCCCTCTCAGAAAAGGAGACATTCTCTGCTTTACTAGGAATTTCCTGCCATACCAAGCTTATCTCAGAAGTATCTCAACTTTTTTATTGACAACGACATGTTCACAAATTTTCAATATGCTCATTAGTAGCTATGTATTGAAATTTTATTTTTACATGACCATGACTTCGATGAAGTAAAAATTCATCTCAATGTGTTCAATCATAACACAAGGTTTTTTAGAAAGTTTGACTATTAAAACCTAATAACTATAGGCTTCAATTATTTTTCCCTAGTAGGTAGTATCCCAAGATACACTACTCCTTAGCAGGTAGTACTATCCACAAAACACCTTTTGCTTATGTAGTACTCTCTGACATACACCTTGCTTCTATAGTACTAGCCACAATACACTTAAATTTTGTAGTACTAACCGTAATTCACATAGCTAATTCCAAGCTATAAACTGTAATGTCCCAAATTTTGCATTGGGTCACAATGGCCAAATCACATTTTCCATATTCATGAAATTTATCAAATGGATGCTAAAAGTCAAATAATTGCCAAGGAGGAAAATCACTAGTTTCCTAGGTTGGGGGTGGAAGCTTTGAGATTTGGAATAAGGGGGATAATAAATGATGTTTAGACATTAGAAGAGGATAAATATTTAATAATGTATCTTATTAAATAAATACAAGAGAAAATTGAAATGGCTATGGAGAATGGAGACACATGGAGACTATGGTGCCCACTCAAGCTAGAATTCCTATGTTAAATGGCATCATCCTCTTGTAATTTCGAATCTATGGGAAGCCTAATGTTTTGGGATGGATTATGAGGTTAATATAATTTTCCATATACTTCATAGGTCTAATTTGGGATGAATTGTAACTTACATGGGAGAGAAAGAGCCAAATGGGAGTTTCATGGACACTTGGCTAGATTCCCCTTACATTTATGACATATATGACACTAATGATGGAGATTCTATGACACTTATGAAACGAGTAAGATCTTAAGGCTGAAATACTGACATACTTACATGTTAGGACTGAATAGATCATCTTAGATGTCGAATTTGGGAATTGGAGAAGGCCAAGAGGCTCCTACTCAAATTTGGGAGAAGATGGAAGGTGAAGAGAGAGGCCACATGGCATAGCATGAGTAGCCACACCAATTCGACTTGGATTTGGTTTATGGATGGATTTGAAACCTTATAAGACAAATAATTTTTATAAAATACAAGTATCAGCCATGAGAAGAATATTTTTCTCATTTGTGAAATCGTCATTTGTGAATTGTGAGAGCTAGTGGATGACTAGTTTTCTTGCTTAAGCCAATTTCGAGGGTGAAAGGTTCCCATCCTAGTTGGTGTTTGGAAATGCCATTCAGGTATTTCATGGATATTTAATGGAGTATTATTTTCAGGTTCAAGATACAGTAATTTCATGGACATCTCAATATCAGCTTGTTCTTCCATTCATCTCAAGTTTTCTCACCATATTTCAGCTCTATGGAGTGAGGCGCACTTGGTGAGCTATTCATCTCTTTTAAGGGATATTATATTTCTCCAGTATTTTGTATTCTGATGTAAATTCTATTTTATTTAAGTTTATAAATATCTCAGATTGAAAATCCAATATATCTCATGTATTATTGTCCAATATTGAAGAAACAGTGCCATTTCCCGAATACCTTGTTGTAAACTCTTGCAATATTGATGGAATCGAATATATGTGTGCACCATTGATGATTTATGAATGAATGAAATTTCATTAATTTATAATATGATTTTCATGTTCAGTAACTGAGAATTTTTGTCCATTGGATCGAATTTCATATCATTTGAAGCAAACTACATCTCGTTTCCCCAAGGGTGCAAAACTAGTTTTTTATATCTGATTGAATGAAGTGATAACAGCCATGGGAGTTAGATTAGTTATGAATATGAGTCTTTTATAATGTATTATACACATCCCCTTCTTCAATTTAATAATTTGAGTGGGTTTCTGCACATTTGGGAAGCCATTTCTACCACTTACCCCGGGGGCGATTTGATCCCAAAATTTCCATGTAAAATCATCCATCTTGTTCAGAATTTAGTACAAACTTTCAGAAGTGTTTGGAGGGACATAATACACCCATAAAAATTATAATTAATTCATTATATCATTCATACACCTTCTCTGAATATTCTAGAGAAATTGGGCTGATTTGGAGACCAAGACACTAAAACTAGTCAAGAGCTTGGGCATTTTAATAAAATTTCCTAAAAGGAGACATTACATATACTAGGTATAATATGTACAAAATAAAATAAATAACATATTCTAATATACCTCAAAGGTACTCAAACATATGCATATCCATAAGCATAAAAATACAACAGGTCTGCTAGGTACTTTCAGAGACCAAACAACTACTGTTTCAAAGTAGCATCATCTGAATCAGATCCAAAATGCAATTTCTCTAAACTAGAAACTGTGGATTTCATATCCATCATAAAAAACACATTAAATGTGTAATTATCATGGAGAAATAAAATATTATATTTTCTTTCATTTTTCAACATTTGTTGACTTCAAGAATTTTCTACCATATGAAAAAGTTCTTATTGAGCTTTCCATTCTCTGTGATGTTGTTTAAGGCCTTATCTCTTTCATAGTGTTTTCATATCACAATACCTCAAATAGAAAATTGTATGGCTATCTAACCTATCATAGAGGTTTAACTATTTTTTGACAATGTAGGCTATAACTCTTCTTGATTTTATCCAATAGTCTCCGGGACTTTGACCGTGTCTCTTCTCATGTGGATTTTTTCCACAAGATATCACAGCCCATGGCTTCCTGAGTCTTTTACCATGACTAACTACTTTGGGTATTTTTAACTGCTCTTATCTATGAAGACACATCAATACTCGCTCTTCAAATGGAGGAGTCTTTTATATTATACCAAGCTTGTTCTAGACAAAGGATTAGTAAATATATTAGAAATTTATACTCATCCATGGATATGTACAGGATTTACACAACTCCTTTTTTGATCATGTATCAGATATAACTAAATAGGAACTTTGTAAAGTTTTACTTATTTACAATATTCTCTATATAAGCAACATCTTTGATGTGATCTTTCTCGATCACCGGATTATTTATAATCCATATGTCCATGAAACTTACTTTCACTGGCTAAGATATGTATGAATCGACATACACATGTACCAAGTAGGTAAAATAACACATTCTTCGTTGTACTGGTCCATGTACTGACTGTAAATCATATAACTGATCCTGGGACTTGTATAGATATATATAACATCTATGAGATCCTACAAATATGAACAAGAATCAAATTTATCTTTATGTGTGTGATCATGCATTTATAATCCATTGTTCTTGAATCCCTTCAAGAAATCTACTGAACATTTTCTCAACAAAAGAAAATATTATCTAATGATGGTTGCACCTCTAAAATTAAGAATCATCCAATATTATTACATATAGATTCCTTCTAAATATGAGTACCACACATGGTTTCTACATAAAAGGAGGTTAATTTAACCAGTTCCACTGGTTTTTCCAAGAGATAGGGAATCTAGCTTCTCCCTCTCAACATCTAGGATGTGGAACCATAAATTTGATTCCTCCGTAATGGAGACTCATACTCCTCTATATCTAACACATATATTAATTACCTTCAAGAGTATTTACATTTCTCCAAATAGAATCAGGGCTTCTATTCTATCTTCTTCCTAAGAAACATAGGAACCCCCCGATCTACTCTCTTTTAAGATAAGCCATCAGAATGACTCAATATTCGTGTAATTATTTAATTGTAGGTCAGGGCATATGATGTTTTCCTACAAGAAAAATATTCTAATGGTTAGAACCATCTCATAGTCATGAATTTTATTCACATGAATATATAATGATAATAATTTACATAGTTATGTACAAATATTAATCAGTTGTATTAACATAACTCATACTAATCTCATGCACTAATTTTCATATTTATATTAGTCTTATAGTAGTCCCGTATCAGTCCTATATTAGTCTCATATCAATACTTTTGAATATTAACGCAACCCCATATTCATATAAAATTTCAGCCTTGTATTCATCAAGTTTTATGTAGTCTTGTGTTCATAACTCATAAACAATCATGCAACATTATATCTTATATCTCATGAAACAAATTATTAAGCCTTATATCAGTCCTATATAAGTTTATATAAATCCTATATAATTCTATATCATTATTATATCATTCCTATATAATGTCTCATAACATGGAATTCATGAGATCTATAACATGGCAATAAAGGCAAAAGACAATGTATATGCTCGACACAATTCAAAATTCCAGGAATATAGATATCTTTATGCTAGTCATTAAAAATATTCAAAAACCTTTATATATAATTTATAACAACATATAACAATAAAAATATAAAGTACTTATCTTTTAGTGATTTGTGTGGGCTCCCTCTTAATCTCTGCACCCTTGCAGAGAATACCAGAGTCCTTATTTATTCACTTGAATGGAAGAGCTTCTTTGTAGTGAAAGGATTCCCCCATTTCTTCATTCTAGTCATGAAGACATTATTCTCCTATTTATTCTACATAGAATTTCTTTGTATGTTCCCCTGTTATTAACTCGAGCCCTTCTTCTTGAAAATGTTGGCGAGTGTATCAAAACACTCCCTTACGGTCTTCAATGAAATGATCACAGGCAAGAGATTGTCCTTAACTTAAACAAAGATTATATTGTTGGAATTTGCTTGATTGTTCTTGAAGTTTATTCTCCCTTATTTGGTGGTAGGATCCTATACCACTGAGGATACATAATAATCAAGATAACGCTCTTCTAGAATATTCAACACCCTTTCCTTCCATGTGTTGAAGTTGGAAGTACCTTCAAAGTGATCTTCTGGCCGAATCAAGATTGATGCCATAGATGCAATATTTTGCTCAACTCTTCAATATATACATAGGTTTATCTTACTGCACAAAACTAATATCCTTCACACCTTGTTCTTGTAATGTCCTCTTTTAGGAAATTTTATTAAATGACCAATTTTTTCACTTTTTCACCAATTTTGACCTTAACTAGTCTTAGTGTCTTGGTCTCCAAATCAGCCCAATTGCTCCCAAATATTCAGGGAAGGTGTATGAATGATATAATAACTCAATTATGATTTTCATGTATTGTTTTTGACCTCCCAATTACTTCTGAAAACTTTTTTAATGTTCTGTTCAAAGTAGGAGTCTTTACTACCAAATTGGGGCTCCAATTCCCCCTGGGTAATTGCCAGAAATGGCTTCACAAATGATCCCAAAGTCACTTGAATTTATTAATAGAGGCTGGGTATGTGTAAGGGAAATTTTCAAATTCCCATATGAATCATGGTTCATTTTATACAGGATTTTATGACTCTTTCCAAAACAACTCCCAAGTCACAATTTCGACCCTTGGGGAAAATGCACCAAATCTTCTCCTAATGCAATAAAAATGAGTAAAATGGATTCCAATGCTTAATTAATGAACATGAGACTTTAAATACACATTAATTACAGTCCATACATCATAAATGTATCATATATACATTTCTCCATTCGAAATAATAAGCATTACCATGGCATATATCAAAATATAGTGGAAATGGTTATTGTTTGCTCATTAAAAGTCATTTTGACATACAAATATTGAGAATTTAAAATTTAAACTTTATGAGAATGAATAAAATAGAATATTTAACTGATTCCAATAATAAATGGACAATTAAAGGCTCTCCCAATTCGAAATCATCAGCATTACAATGGTTCACAACAAGATAGTGGGGAAATGACATTATTTCTTCATTGTTCAACATTTTTATATGAATGCTTTTGGGTATTTCTGCTTGGGAGTGTTATGAACATGAAATATATAGAATATACATCATAAAATAATATAATGGTCGTTATAATTGTCCCCAAATATATCAATAGTTCACCCAAAGTGCAATCCCTCCATTGGCATGAATATGGTGTGAAAACTGGAAATAGTTGAGAGAGAGTGTTGCAGGAAAAGAATCCACATGATTTCCTATAGATTACACCTTAAAATAATACTCCATTAAATCTCCATGAAAGACCTGAGTTTCCTCTCCAAACACTAACTAGGATGGGAATATTTCACACTCGAAATTGGCTTAAGCAAGAAAACTAGTCATCCACTGCTCTCACAATTCACAAATGAGAAAAAGCTTCTTCTCATGGATGATCCATGTATATTATAAAAATTATTGATCTTATAAGGTTCCAAATCCATATATAAACCAAATCCAAGTTGAATTGGTGTGGCTGCTCATGCTATGCCATGTGGCCTCTCTCTTCACCTTCCCTCTTCTCCCAAATTTGAGTAGGAGCCTCTTGGACTTCTCCAACTCTCAAATTCGACCTCTAATATGCTCTATTCAGTCCTGACATGTCATTGTGTCAGTGTTCCAGCCTTCATATCTGAATTGTGTCATAATTGTCATAGAATCTCCATCATTGGTGTCATAGATGTCATAAATGTAAGGGGAAACTAGACAAGTGTCCATGAAACTCCCATTTGGCTCTTCCTCTCCCATGTAAGTTAAAATTCATCCCAAATTTGACGTATGAATTATATGGAAAATTATATTAACCTCGTAATCCATACCAAAACATTAAGCTTCCCATAGATTTGAAATTACAAGAGGAGGATGTCATTTAACATAGGAATTCTAGCTTGAGTGGGCCCCATAGTCTCCATGTGTCTCCATTCTTCCTAGCCATTTCATTTTTATATTGTATTTATTTAATAATATACATTATTAAATATTTATCCTATTCTAATGTCTAAACATCATTTATTATCCCACTTATTCCAAATCTCAAAGCTTCCACCCCCAACCTTGGAAACTAGTGATTTTCCTCCTTGGTAATTATTTGACTTTTAGCATCCCTTTGAAAAATTTCATGAATATGGAAAATGTGATTTGGCCATTGTGACCCAATGCAAAATTTAGGACATTAAAAATCCTCCCTTCCCAATATTTCTTGTTTTCAAGCAATTTAAAACATGGTTGTTGAAGAACGTGCTTTCTATATGATTCTTTGAAGTTGCCACTAAGTTACCCACCTTGAGTCTTTGAGATTCCATGAATATTTTAGAGAGAAAACCCCATGCTTTCTGCTGCACTACTCTGATTAATATCACCTTATTAAGTGGGGAATCCATCTCCCATACTTCTTGTTTCCCAAATAATTTGGAATCAATGGGACTAAAAACTATCCCGGGGTCCCATTGCTTGCATTGCACTCCAACAATTAAGAGTGTTCTCCAACTCATACCATTAGGAAAGAGAATTCTTGGATCCCATTTTCTTGTATGCATTCTTCCAAACATCATGAGTACATAATATATATCTTCAAAGTGCATAACAACATAATAAAAAGATACATCAAAGAGGTGCCTCATCAAAAAATCATGAAAGTGCTTATACCTCCAAGTGAGTAGACTACCATTTTCCAAGTGCATACATGCTTCAAGTGACCAATAAAATCTGATCCAATGAAATAGGTGAGGATCCCATGTCCTATAATTCTGCTCCCAAATAATGTAATATGCATCAAAATAATAATCAGCCATTTGTTCTTTCATCCAAGAAGTGAATGAAGAACCTCCACCAAAATATGAACCAAATAAGGAGCAAATAAAACATGAAGACTTCAAGTAGCTCAAAGAAGTCTCATCAATACACCCATGAATATTTATATCATCATGAAATAACAGAGGATGCTTCTGCCAATAATAATTTTCCTCAATCATATCCCTCTTCACCCAAGTGTCAGATGAAGTTCCTCCAACATCAAATGAACCAAGTGTTGAGCCAGAAAAACCATGAGTCTTCAAGTGACTCAAATGCATATCATAGGTGCATCC
Organism: Pseudotsuga menziesii; assembly: GCA_001517045.1. Taxonomy (NCBI): domain Eukaryota; kingdom Viridiplantae; phylum Streptophyta; class Pinopsida; order Pinales; family Pinaceae; genus Pseudotsuga; species Pseudotsuga menziesii. Next base: position 382,260 of record LPNX010383962.1, read on the forward strand.
ATGTAGATGTGCATCATCATAAAGTAACAAAGGATGCTGCTGCAAATGTGAATAAGAGTGTTCTCCAACCATGTCATCATAAAAAGTAAATATAGGAGTTTCATACTCCTCATGTGGCACCATCAAAAAGAACCCTTTCACCCATACTTCATTGAGACTAATGCTGCAAAACATGGAATTGTAGGATGTAGAAAAATGAAATAACTCACCCAAATGATCATAAAGTGCAGAAGTTTCATCATGGTAAGGATCCATATGGGTAGTATCATGCATATCCTTGAAGAGTGTGAAACATTTTTCATAAATTGGTTCCAATGTAGAGGAATCATGCTCTTGTTTAAAAATTGCATACCCTTCATCAAGAGACCATTCAAGTTCCTCTTCCACCACATCAAGTTTTTGGATCTCTTCAAGTTCATATTCAAACACATCAAGTACATTAAACTTTCCAAATTTTTCATGATCCCCCATGTCATGAGAATCCTCCAAACAATCTACCATTTGACAATCTGAAACATAGGAGGAAAAACAAGTGTCTTGCAACTTTTCAAGAAGTTGCTCATTTTGAATTCTGAGCTTATGAATAACTTCATTATTCTTCAAGTAGGATTCATGTAACCATTCACTAAGCTCAATGACATTTTTTGTATCAAAAAGAAAAGACATGAAATTACTTTTGATGTTGCACATTGCTCTTTGGATCTTCTCCATGTCTTCAAGGAAGGATGGCTCCTCCAAGGAAATAGCTCTCCAACAATAATTTGATACCAATGCTTGAGTGTCATGGAGTATGCTAATGGCCTCTTGGATATTATTTTCATTCATATTTAAGGACCCTTCAAGAAAATGAGTCTCTTGCAAATAAACCTCCTCAGCTTCCTCCTTCTTGCTTGGACCAACTTCATGAAGATCAAGTGGTGATGGAGAAGCTGATCTTGCTTCTTCTTCAACTGCTACAAGCTCTTCATTTTCATGTTTAATGAGATTTTGGCTTGCAGAAACACTTTCAAGAGTGATCTCTATGTCACCAACATATATTTGTGAGCACCCATCAGTAGGTAATCCTTCATATTTCAAGCATTCATCATTAGATTCTCTTTGTTTCATTTCCAAGGTAGAATGTGTCTCGAAATTATCTTTAGTATTTTCAATAGACACTTCTTCATACTCATGTAATGTCTCTTCATATTTTCAGAGTCACTTGGGAGTGAATTTTGATCCTCTTCATGTACTACTTCTACTTTACCTATTTCATAACTAGGTGGTTCATGGGTCTCCTCCTTTTTCTCCTTCAAGCAAGTTGATGTAGTTTTCCCCTTGGTTTTCTTAAATTCAATATATTTTTCCCAACTTTGGATAGACAAAAATTCGAATCCTTTCATAATATTTCTTTTCATGTATTCAAGGATAGTTTCCATGATTTTTATTATCTCCTTAACATCATATGAGGTTCCATTTTCATCCCTAGTCATAGTTTCCACAAAAGAATTCCTTCTTCTCCTACGTTTTCTTTTTTCCTCTTCAACAAAAGCACTTTTGGGTTTCAATATATAATGGTGGTCGCTGAATTATTGTACTCATAAATATCAGACCACATCAGGTGCCAAGATCATGCTCTAATACCACTGTAATGTCCCCTTTTAGGAAATTTTATTAAATGACCATGTTTTCACTTTTTCCCCAATTTTGACCTTAACTAGTCTTAGTGTCTTGGTCTCCAAATCAGCCCAATTGATCCCAAATATTTAGAGAACGTGTATTAATGATATAATAAATAAATTATGATTTTCATGTATGTTTTGTGACCTCCCAATTACTTCTGCAAACTTGTTTAATGTTCTGTTCAAAGTAGGAGTCTTTACTAGCAAATTGGGGCTCCAATTCCCCTTGGGTAATTGTCAGAAATGGATTCACAAATGATCCCAAAGTCACTTGAATTTCTGAAAAGAGGATGGTTATTTGTAAGGTACATTTTAAAATTCTCATATGCATCATGGTTCAGTTTATACGGGCTTTCATGACTCTTTCCAAAACAACTCCCAAGTCACAATTTCGGCCCTTGGGGAAAATGCACCAAATCTTCTCCCAATGCAATAAAAATGAGTAAAATGGATTCCAATGCTTAAGTACTGAACATGAGAATTTAAATAAACATTAATTATAGTCCATCCATCATACATTTATCATGTATAGATTCCTCCATTCTAAATAATAATCATTACCATGGCATATATCAAAATAGAGTGGAAATGGTCATTGTTTGATCATTAAAACTCATTTTGACATACAAATATTGGGAATTTCAACTTGAAAATTTATGAGAATGAATAATAGATAATATTTAATGGATTCCAATCATAAATTGACAATTAAAGGCTGTCCCAATTTGAAATCATCAGCATTACAATGGTTCACAACAAGATAGTGGGGAAATGACACTATTTCTTCATTGTTCAACATTTTTACATGTATTATTTTGGGTATTTTGAACTGAGAGTATTATTAATGTTAAATAAATAAAATATACATCATAACATAATATAATGGGCATTATTATAAACCCCAAAGAGATCAATAGCTCACCCAAAACGCAATCCCTCCATTGGCATGAATATGGTGTGAAAACTGAAAATAGTTGAGAGAGAGTGCTGAAATAGAAGAATCCACATGATTTCCTATATATTACACCTTCAAATAAGAATTCATGAAATCTCCATGAAATACTTGAGTGGACTCTCCAAACACCAACTCGGATGGAAATCTTTCACCCTCGAAATTGGTTTAAGCAAGAAAACTAGTCATCCACTGGCTTTCACAATTCACAAATGAGAAAAAGCTTCTTCTCATGGATGATACCTGTATTTTATAAACATTATTGGTTTTATAAGGTTACAAATCCATCCATATACCAAATCCAATTCGAATTGGTGTGGCTGCTCATGCTATGCCATGTGGCCTCTCTCTTCACCTTCCCTCTTCTCCCAAATTTGAGTAGGAGCCTCTTGGCCTTCTCCAACTCCCAAATTAGACCTCTAAGATGCTATATTAAGTCCTGAAATATCATTATTTCAGTATTCATATCTGAATTGTGTCATAACTTTCATATAATGTCCATCATTGGTGTCATAGATGTCATAAATGTATAAGGGGAATCTAGCCAAGTGTCCATGAAACTCTCATTTGGCTCTTCCTCTTCCATGTAAGTTACAATTCATCCAAAATTAGAAATATGAAGTATATGGACAATTATATTAACCTCATAATCTATCCCAAAACATTATGCTTCCCATAGATTCGAAATTACAAGAGGAGGATGTCATTTAACATAGGAATTCTAGCTTGAGTGGGCCCCATAGTCTCCATGTGTCTCCATTCTCCATAGCCATTTCATTTTATCTTGTATTTATTTAATAATATACATTATTAAATATTTATCATCTTCTAATTTCTAAACATAATTTATTATCTCCCTTATTCCAAATCTCAAAGCTTCCACCCCCAACCTAGGAAACTAGTGATTTTCCTCCTTGGTAATTATTTGACTTTTAGCATCCCTTTGACAACTTTCATGAATATGGAAAATGTGATTTGGACATTGTGACCCAATGAAAAATTTGGGACATTACAATGCTCTGATACCATGTTGATGTCTGATAAAAGTCGGAGAAGCTTGAACTTTAAAACTTGTATCAATCAATTTCAACACATATGTAGCTCCTAAATCAACCACATATGAATATATCAGCCACATGTGAATCTCATAAATATATCAGCGACATGTAAATATCACAAATATATCAGCCACATAAATCATCCATATAAATCAGCTCCATAGGCATATTGGAGTGCATAGGTGAGTGGGAGTGGCTCTAGGCAACATTTAATGGTCCAAAAGAGCCAAAGACTCTCAAATACAATGCACAGGCGCCTCTGGTCAAACCAGCTCCCTATTTGAAGGAGTGGGAGATCCCCAAGTACAAAAATGTCATTAATGAGGGCACATGAGCTCCTAAATGATCAAATGTGGGCGCCTAGGTGCATTAATTAGTCCAAAACCCCCAAATACCATAGGTATACCAAAATAACCAAGTTTGGACTATGCAACATGAGTGAAAAATAAATGAAGGTATGTCCTAGGTCATATGTGACCATGGTAATAAGTGGTATAATGATCTAAAATGAATTATTTTTATTTTATCTATACTTGTGATTGTGCATGCAACTAAGTATTTTAATTTGATCTAGACAAATTAGAATTTAACTGTGTAGGTAATCTTGTGCCAACAAGGTGATACCCTCTACTCACATTGAGAATTTCATCACCTGCATTTACATCAGAATACTAATATTGTCTCACTCCATATGATACAACCATACTCAAAGGAAATGCATGTAGGTAATAGTAGTGTGATTTATTTATGATAGTTTTGGTCAAGTCAGTGTGCAGATGAAAGTGTGCATGTGGATAGAAAATGCCTTATGTTTGATAACGATTTTGGGAGTGAAAGTGAATTTAAACATAGTTCAACCCTAAAACTCATCCAAATGAATCTTAGCTATGGAGATACTAACTAGAGGATAAAAACGCAACAAACTCTAGTTTATCTCTAGTGAAGGCTTTCACTTTGAATTCGGTTGGCCATTTCATACTGATTCATTCAATGTATTTGTTGTATACTTTTATAACCATAAGAACACCTCTAGAACTAGTTAATTTTTCAAAGAAAATATCTAAGCAAAAGTAAATAGATTGAAAGAAGAGTTGTCACCTATGTGTGCTTACAAAAGGCACAAACTAGATCTATGTATGAAAAATTGACAATCCAAAACTAAAATATGAAACTTACACTACCTACAAAATGTTTTATATAATTGAAACCACTTAGTATAATTGGCTCTATTGTGCCTTGAATAAAAACAATAACCCTTAAGAATCATAGAAAAATACTAATAGTCTCTACATTTGGCTAACAAAAAGAATATTGTGGAAAACGGTTTAATATAATTAAAACAACTTGTCCAAATTGGATCAATTATGCATTTACTAAAATGTAGCCCTTAATAACCCAACAAAATAGTAAGAATATTTGCATTCAACTAACAAAAAATAATTTGGCAATTTAAAAAAAAATCAAACCAACTTGTTACAATAGCTCCATTATAGGCTAAATACAAATGATAACCTTCAATATCCCCAATAGCTCCATTATTGGGAATGAAATTGGACATACCTTCAAATCCAAGGTAGTTAATTTGTTTTAACTCTTCAAATTTTTGGAAATATCTTCTCCAGCACATCTAATACAAAATTCTTAGTCTTCCTTTTGAGAAGACCCCACTTTCTATTCATGGATTCCATGGAAATATATATACAATATTACTCTCCCCTTGAACTAGATGAATATAAAAAACAAATACCCAATAAAATCCCTCAAATTTTCCTCAAAATCCCTATGTTATACCAATTTAGACCTCCTAATCCCCAATTTAGACTCTTAAGTACCCCTTAGACCGACTTGTTCCCACCAAATTCTCTTAATTTTGGGTGAAAATATGACTGCTACATCGTTTCAGACCCATTGATCTAAGTTTTCATGGTCAAAACCCCCTCTTCTACCAAATCAAACCACCTAAGCCTCTATTGAAATTATCAATTATCTCAATTTCATGTTAGGAACACCCCTTCTTGTCAAAGCCTCTTAATTTCACAAAAAAATGAAACCATCACACTATTTCACACCCATTGTTTAATTCTGACTACTAGACAATTTCCTCTTCGAACAATCCTTTCTAACCAAATCCTATTGAAGCATCTCAATTTAAAGAAAAAATCAAATTCCCACAACATTGTTTCACAACCACCACTAGATTAAGTTTAATGGCAATATCCATGACTAATTCATGATCAAATGAAAAATGAATCTTTCTTTGTGCTTTCTTGGCTACTTTTTTACTTTATGTTTTCTTATTTGTTTTCTTGTTTTTTTATATTATTTATTTATTTGTTAATATAACTACAATATATAGTACACATTAAGTTGGTCTAATGGTTAATAACACGTGTTTCATCCTAGGAGGTCACGGGCTAAAATTTGTAAGGGGTCAAATATGTATACCTTTGTAGACTCTAGAAATCAATTCGTTGTGTGGAGGGGGTCCCTAGTGCCAACAACCACACACCAGTGGAGGAAGGAGTTCCAAGCATTATTAATCCTCCTACCCTTGACTCATAGGGACATAATATATAACATGATTATAGAGTATTGTGGTGTTGGATACCACATAGAGGAGTTGCTAATGGGAAGGTACGAGACATGGGTAAGTACCCGTCCCAGATATCAGAAGTGTAGCATGATGAAAGCAAGGATATCTAACAACAGTACGATCAATAATGCGACATGTAGGGAAATAAATACAAATATAATGAGGAAAGGTGGTGGCATGATCCTTTGTATGGGTAACGAGCTAGAGTCAGGGAATTATTCTTCCTAATCGGGCCATCTATGTGTAATTTCTGGAGTTAGAGGAGAGTACTCGTGGTTAATCCTAGGGAATTTTGCTTTGCAATCTAGAGAAATGGAGATGAAAGGGAAGCAATATAAGCAAGAAGAGAAATGGAAAGGGGTAGAAAGGGGCCATTGTACCAATGGGGACCAAAAAAGGGTGAGCCAAGCCACCTAGTGGTCCAAATATTTGGTCAACATGAACATTCAGGAGGAAATGGAATTCATTGAACATGGCCCCTATGGAAGAAAGCTCGAGAAATGTAGATAGAAGACGAATTCAACGTCCTCACAGTGTGGGTGCAGGACCCAGGGTTGACTCAATGGAGGCTGGTGATGTATGATAGGATTATCATGACCTATTGGGATATGAAGGACATCCTGAACCATATCCTAAGGGAGAAACATGCCAAAGCATAAGGAGAGGAGAAACCATTCCACATGTGGAGGATCACAATGTTTATTGTAGACTCATGCATTGTAATATACATATCATCACTAGCAAGTTGGGGATTCCATTCCTGCGTCATCTAATTCAAAGGATCTACACCAGTGTTGTTGATTCTAGTGTGTCCCTTCTTTATCTATCACCCATAAAACTGGAGTGGCTTTTTTATAGCATGATTTTCCACACCTCATGCAGCATGGCTTTATGGAATTCCATTGTCCCTATGCATACTCACTATACCCTATTTACTCAATGTATCTCTAATGCTCCAATATAACCCTTTAAAAAACACTTTTGAAGACATACACGGGTCATCAATTTACAATTGGTGTATACGCAGCTTGCATTATGGTCACCCGCATAAATAGAGTTTTATGCTAAAAAACAAAACATATTTGGAGTTTTCCCCATCAAGTAACGAATGCCTTGATCCTTGTCCTTCCATATACCGATAAATGCTCTGATTTGACCCTCCATTTCCCATTGAAGGGATATATATTGAGCTATTGTGAAGCATTAGAAGAGGAGAAACTTGGAGAGTAAAGAGATTATAGAAAAAAATTTCCCCATTTTTATACGCTTAGGTCTACATCCCTTTGTCCTTTGAGAAATCCATTTGTGCTCATTCTTTAATATTGCCATTGTCTTTGTGAGATTTCCTTATTCAGGAGGATTGAAGTGGTGGAGACTCGAGTGGAGGGACTTAGTTTCTCAATTCCGACTAGGTACTGACAGAGGTTGTCCCATTGTATCTTTGTTTTATATTAATATAAGTATCCATTTTTCCTCCAATTTCATGTGAAATTATGAATATTTGTATCCATGGTTTTCAATAGTTTAGATTATATCATCATCTCGACTTTGGGATCAAATTTTATCGTAAAAATACTATAATATTCTCTTTTTCTCTCTCATTTTTGCTTATCCCTCTCTACATTTTTCTTATTTAGGATACATTTTGGGATTGGTAATTCCTTATGCTTCCATGAGTCATTGAACGTTTTTTTGATCAATTATGAAACTGAAAGTCAAGCATACGAATAGGAGAAGGGAATAAATATTAGCAAGCATAAAAGAGGGAGCAGAGAAATGTGTGATGTGCACTGAAATGGGGAGAATATGCAGGAAAGAGATAGTTAAGGAAGCCAAGTTTGAATGAGCAGAAGAAGAATTAGATCATAGAATGTAACAGAGTTGGTAAGCATAGATATATCTTATTTTCAGCATATTGTACTGAACAAATTTTAGATCTAGGGAATAAGGGTGGTAGGGTGGTGCTTGGGAAGACTTGTAGTCTTCTGTGTGCAAGTTGGAGCTTGTACAAGTCTAGTGGGTGCTAGAAAACCAGGAGAGTCGGCGATCTCCACAAGTTGTTGCTTGTAAAACAGAGGTTGTAGACTCACTTGAGTTGGTGCTCAAAGAAAGTTAATTTATAATAAAATAATTTTCTCTTATGAGTTTCCTTGTGAATACCTCTCTATCCCCGTCATATGTGTTATTGATAACAATTACTTCAGTTTTATATTTGTTGCATTATGATGGTTGTAAATATATGAACAATAATAAAGTTTTAAAAGGTCAAATATTGTTTGAGCATAGGAATAAATGATTCCCCCCCCCCCCCCCCTCTCAATTATTCGAGTAATCTCAACAATTGAAACTTTTAAGTATTGGTATTAAGATTCACATGAAGTCTCCATTGCCTCTAGAATGGCAACAATTTTTAGACCTTCAGGTTTGTTTCCTTCTTTTTTATTCTTTATTACATATTGTGTTTTTCTTTTATTCATGGTTTTTTTCGTTGTTGTTGTCTTTGAATTCGCCTTTAGGATTGTTTCCTTCATTTTTATAGAGACTACCATTCCTATAAATTTGTCATCATCCAGGATTGATGATAATCAGGCCTACAAAATGGATCATTCTTAAGGCCACTTAACTTTTCCTTAACTTCCAACAACTACTCAGGTATGTTTTAAAAAGTATTCACTTGATACATGTTTCATTTTGCCAAAAATTCTACAATCAATGTAATTAATTCTCTCTTTTTCTTGTTTTTGCAGGAAGTCCATGATGCACTTTGCTTGCAAGAGAATTAAAGAATAAATGATCTCATTCTATCAAGAGTTCATACAGTGAACTCTTGTAGCATTCAATAAAATCTATTACCAGCCACATCACTGACATGATCATAGTTAGTTCCAGGAAAATACATCATCTATGTTTCATGCTTTCCTCATCCAAGAAAGGGCCTAGGAAAATATACTGGAAGAAAAAAAATACTCGAAAGAGAACAATACCAACCATATTTATGAAGCATATGGTTAAACAATACAAAGAATTATGAATCATATTCAAATGTCGAAGTCAACAATCTATCAATTCCTATCATCTTTTCAGGAAGTCGATTTAGGGTATGATTTATGGGACAACAGTGAAGAATCTCATAAAACTATTGAAAACCCACTTCTGGAATGTTATATCATCTGGTCTATTGCATAGTGTTCCATTTGATAATCTAGAAGAATCTAAATCGACTATTCCCTTCTATGGAGTTTCAATACAAAATTCAACTCATAAGTCGATTAGTAGTTGGTATACCATGACTAAAGACCTCAATACATTGACTCAGCCGAATGATAATTACTAACCTAAATCATTGCTGACCTTTTTACCTTGTTGGGTTGCTAAAGCAATTGAAGTTGTTGGACAAGATGCTAGAGATGCTAGTATTGGTCGACAAACCTCTAGTTAGAAACAACATGGTGGTGTTTTACTGATGGCACATGTTCTTGAAACTTTTGATCCTGAAACTTATGTTGATGCTTAGGGTGTGTTTAAATGGGGAAATGCTATGACTGCTAAAACTAATTCATTGAAGAAGAATCAAACTTGGGAACTTGTTACTCGAACATAAGGAAATAGTGTTGTGAAGTGTCAATGGGAATATAATAGCAATTTTACTTCCATTAATGGTGATATTGAACATTACAAGGCTCATTTGGTAGCTGAGGGATTCTCTCAACAAGAAGGAATCGACTACAGTAAAAACTTTGTCCCTATTGAAAAGATGAACTGTGTTAGACTAATCCTTTCCCTTGATACTTATTTTGGATGGGAACTTCATCAAATGGATGTTAAAAGTGTGTTTCTTCATAGTGACTTGTATGAATAAACTATATGGAAAACCTCTTGGTTTTTTGATAGATTCTAGTCTTGTTTATCAACTCAATAATTTGTTGTATGGTATAAAATAGGCACATTGTGCTTGGGATGAAAGATTGATCTTTTCTTTGACAATATTGGATTAAAACGTTGTGAATATAATCACAACATTTATGTATTGCATGTTCATGGTTATATCTTTATTGTGGAATTGTATGTTGATGATTTAGTCGTAACTAAAAATAATGTCAATCAAATTGTGGGTTTGAAGAAACAACTTCCAAATACCTTTGAAATGATTGATGTTGGTATGTTGCATTTCTTTCTGGGAATTCAAATTTTGCAAATGAATGATGGTATCTTTATTTCTCGACCTAAATATGCTTTGGATATTTTTAAATGAATAAATATGGATGATTGTAAGTCTTGTGCTACACCTTATCATTCTAGAGTGAAGTTTTCAAAAGACCGTGACTCTCCAAGAATCGATGCTATTGCGGAAAAATATAATAAGCTGCAATATGCAAAAATAAAAACATAAAAACAATACAGGAGATACACCAATAAAGAGTGGTTCATCCAAGAAGGAATACATCAACAAATAAATTTCCAGTCCTTTCTATTAAAGCATCCAACACAAGGAAGGGATATAACGTGCAACAAATCCGCTACAACTTCCTCTTTTCTCTCTCTTGCTGTCTCATTTTTTCACAATACAACATTACACACCCATAATACAATTCCTCATACAAAACTGGTTTTCTTTCTAGGGATAAAATCTCTAATATAATTTCTACCATAACATCTCGAATCTAATGAACGACTTAGATTGACTACGAAATTACAACATTTTACAAGGCAATTTTTGCCACATTTTCATCGCCAAAAAGATTATGTCCATTGTCCAAGATTTCAAACATGACTGAAATAATAGTAATGGTCCACACCCAATAGGTGCCACTCTTTATCAATAGTTGTTTTGTATCCTGATTTACTTAACTCAAGGCCAACCAAATCTCTCCTTTGTTGTTAGTGTGGTCTCTTGGCTAATGCAGTATACTTGAGAAATCCATTAGAAAACTACAAAGATAATTGTTAACCATATCAATTGAACTTATCAATATGGTATTAAGTATTTTCACAGTATATAACTGTTGGTAAGGTTTACTAATTCCAATTGGGGAGGTGACATTGACAATCATAAGTATACTTCTAGATGTGTATTTCAATTGAGTTCTAGACCCTTGGTTCGATCATGTAAGAAACAAAAGGTACTCACTCTTTCGACTATAGAAGCATAGTATGGTAGTGTTGTTAATGAAGGTACATAGTTAGTTTGGATTCATCAACTTCTAGAAGAGATTGTTTTTCCTATTCATGCCTTAACCATTATTTAATAAGATAATCAAAGCACAATACATGTTGTTGATAATCTTGTTGCTCATAGAAAGATGAAGCACATCGAAATCAATGTTTATTATTTATGACAGTTGGTGCAAGATAGTGTGTCTCACTTGTTTATGTTGAACTTTGGTGTTTTCATTGATGTCTAACAAGAAACATGTTGATGTGTGCCAAATAAGAAACATGATGATGTCAAACAAAAAGCATGAAGTATATATCCGAACCTATAACGAATTAGGATCTAAAACTTCTACCACATATTCTTCAAGATATATAATGCATATCCTCCAAGGGGCACTCTCTGAAACGTCCTAAATAAAAACTTATAATGAAAATGTCAAACTAACCTGTTTAAAGATGATTACGAGTCATTCAGAAGCCATGAATTCTTGAGTACATATCTTTGAAACTATACTTAGACATGATATGAAAATTGAACCATATGTTCTTAAAGGTTTCTGCTACTTCCCCTTCAAGGGGCATAGCCAAAAAAAAAATTGGAACAAAAGATATAAAAAATTCTAAACATACATGTTTAAAGATTATTCATAAAACCTAACTTCTTGAGGTCATATGTCCGAAAATATAGAAAATAAGAATCTGGAAATTCTACCACAAGTTAATCCATATATCTACTTCATCTCATCCTAAGGACATTGACTTGGCCTATAAAAGGCATCCATGTGCATGCATATTGGAAGAGAAATCTAGAACAAAGTTATGCTTCTAGAATTGTGTTGGAACTTTCTCATGTTCCACCTCTTCCTACATCTATTATCATTCGCCAAGCTCCATTGCCTCCTTCCTCCAAGGGGAAAGTGTTTCTCACATTTTTTCTTCAAGCTATATAGAATTTAGTGTGTAAAAAATAGACCTCCCTAAGGGAGATTGTTGGCTTCCATTTGATGTTCACACCTCTTAGGTGATACTATATGTATTTGCTTGAAAATTGGGAAATCTAAATTGGTTCTTGCATTGGATTCTTCTTGTGGTTTGCATCTCCTTTTTCCCTTTGTTTATTTCAACTTATTTTAGTTTTTATTTTGTTTTATTTCACTAACAAGATCTTGCAAGATCTACTTGGGGTTATCACATTTCTGATATGTTACACAATACTGGGCATTGTCAACAAACTTAAAGGATTTCACCCAACATGGGAGAGGATCCACACCTTTGTGCATAATTTCCCACAACAATATTTACAATGACTCCGCTTCATTTTTTTCCATTTTCTCTTAACTAGAATGTTATTTGTTAGATATCTAATTATGGCTTTTTTTTTGTAGATAAATAGGTCAATACCCTTCATTCCTAGAATTCGGGCACCTTTTTTCCATAATAGTTGTTTAAATAGTCGTGTGTATATTGACACTATATGTGCATAGTTCACACACAAATCTCTTCAACAATCATGTTGCTTACGCAAGTTGGAAGAACCTTGCTCGCACAGTTATTCTTATTGATGTTTGAGCAAAATTGGAGAAACTTGAATTTTAAAACTTTTATAAATCAATTTCAACACATATGTAGCTCATAAATCAACCACATATGAATATATCAGCCACATGTGTATCTCATAAATATATCAACCACACAAATATATCAGCCATATGTAAATCTTACAAATATATTAGCCACATAAATCATCTTCATAAATCAACCATATAAATCAACTCCATAAATAAACCATATAAACCAATCAACCATGAGAGACAAGACATACCCTGGGAAAACTCTCCAAACACAGAGGATGAAAAACACAACAATTATTTGAGTATGATAGATATATTCGTAGAGAATGGTTTAAAACACATAAGAAGATTTCCTGATAAGAGATATCACCTCAACAGTAGAGAAGAGAGATCCAACGTAACCCTGCACAAACAACTATATGCAATTGTATTGAGCTTTCCATATGCCTACCATATTAATAACAAGCCAAAATTCCTAGCATGGATTAGATAGTGTATAGGAGTATTAGTAACTACATTGAGACCACATAGTGCATTTGCAAGGAGGAACTAACTAGAACTCCCTCCATGCAAAAATTAGCGCCCTTCCTTTCCTCAATTATCTTTAACTGAATGTTCATTGTCTTGAACTGAAAGTGAACTGAATTGAACTGAATGTCAACTGAATTGAACTGGATGTTAACTTACCTGAATTGAATGTTAACTTTCTTGAATTGAATGTTAACTAGATTGAACTAAATTTTAACTTACTTGACCTAAATGTTAACTGACTTGAACTGAAAGTGAATTGACTTGAACTGAATATTAACTGACTTGAACTAAATCTTAACTTACTTGAACTAAATGTTAACTTACTTGAAATTAATGTTAACTTAATTGAACTAAATGTTAACTGAACTGAACTGAATGTTAACTGACTATTGATAACTTAGTTAACACTCTAAATTAAGTATCATCAATGCTTCACTCTCAGTGCCATCCATGCACGATTTCTATTAATAACTTTTCCATGGATCTCTTTAGTTAACTGATGCATGTTGTTTGATGAACATTGATCTCTTCTGTACTTAACTGATTACATTCATTAATAGTTCAATTGATGCTTTGACTGAGGCACTAATTGAGGCATTCATATTTTTCTAAAGCTTTATAAATTGAGTTCACTCAGATATTTGCATGGGCAATTTGAATCTTTTTTCTTTTTTCTTTATCTCATTATCATTAAATAATTAATGCATGGTCCATATGTGTATTATTTATCCATATTATCATATCATACTCATAATAATTATTCCATCCATACTGATGATCATATATATTACCCCAAGCCATATAGTCATATGCTAAATTAATTCACTCTAGGGGTAGCTAAGCCCTAAAGGAGACTTATAGCACTCAATGACCATCACTAGCAATATATCACATAGTATAACCACCTCAACAAATGGAGGTCCACAGTCTTGATACAACACAAGACTTCAATATTGATACAACACAAGAATTCAATATTGATACAACACGATATCATCTCCACAATTGGAGATCCATTCTCACAGGGTACCTTCTATGAGAATACTTGAATCGATATTACTCACAAGTATAGTCTTGATTTACTCACAAGAATAAACTTGATATTACTCACAAGACTCAGCTTGATATTACTCAGAATATTTACAATACAACATCACCACCTCAATCATATGAGGATACATAGGACTTGATATGACTCACAAGTCTGACTTGATATTACTCGAAGTTCAGAGAATGACTCCTAATGTTGTACAATCAACACTCCCTCTCAGAAAAGGAGACATTCTCTGCTTTACCAGGAATTTCCTGCCATACCAAGCTTATCTCAGAAGTATCTCAACTTCGTTATTGACAACGACATGTTCACAAATTGTCAATATGCTCATTAGTAGCTATGTATTGAAATTTTATTTTTACATGACCATGACTTCGATGAAGTAAAACTTCATCTCAATGTGTTCAATCATAACACAAGGTTTTTTAGAAAGTTTGACTATTAAAACCTAATAACTATAGGCTTCAAGTATTTCACCTTAGTAGGTAGTGTCCCAAGATACACTGCTCCTTAGTAGGTAGTACTATCCACAAAACACCTTTTGCTTATGTAGTACTCTCTGACATACACCTTGCTTCTGTAGTACTAGCCACAATACACTTAAATTTTGTAGTACTAACCGTAATTCACATAGCTAATTCCAAGCTATATACTGTAATGTCCCAAATTTTGCATTGGGTCACAATGGCCAAATCACATTTTCCATATTCATGAAAGTTGTCAAATGGATGCTAAAAGCCAAATAATTGCGAAGGAGGAAAATCACTAGTTTCCTAGGTTGGGGGTGGAAGCTTTGAGATTTGGAATAAGGGGGATACTAAATGATGTTTAGACATTAGAAGAGGATAAATATTTAATAATGTATCTTATTAAATAAATACAAGATAAAATTGAAATGGCTATGGAGAATGGAGACACATGGAGACTATGGGGCCCACTCAAGCTAGAATTCCTATGTTAAATGGCATCCTCCTCTTGTAATTTCGAATCTATGGGAAGCCTAGTGTTTTGGGATGGATTATGAGGTTAATATAATTGTCCATATACTTCATAGGTCGAATTTGGTATGAATTGTAACTTACATGGGAGAGAAAGAGCCAAATGGGAGTTTCATGGACACTAGGCTAGATTCCCCTTACATTTATGACATATATGACACCAAAAATGGAGATTCTATCACAGTTATGAAAAAACTCAGATCTGAAGGCTGAAATACTGACATACGGACATTTCAAGACTGAATAGAGCATCTTAGAGGTCGAATTTGGGAGTTGGAGAAGGCCAAGAGGCTCCTACTCAAATTTGGGAGAAGATGGAAGGTGAAGAGAGAGACTACATGGCATAGCACGAGCAGCCACACCAATTCGACTTGGATTTGGTTTATGGATGGATTTGTAACCTTATAAGAACAATAATGTTTATAAAATACAGGTATCATCCATGATAATAAGCTTTTTCTCATTTGTGAATTGTGAGAGCTAGTGGATCACTAGTTTTCTTGCTTAAGCCAATTTCGAGGGTGAAAGATTCCCATCTTGGTTGGTGTTTGGAAAGGCCACTCAGGTATTTCATGGATATTTAATGGAGTATTATTTGTAGTTTAAGTCTATAGGAATTTCATGGACATCTCAATATCATCTTGTTCTTCCATTCATTTCAAGTTTTCTCACCATATTTCAGGTCTATGGAGTGAGGCGCACTTGGTGAGCTATTCATCTCTTTGAGGGATCTTCTCTTGCTCCAGTATTTTGTATTGTGATTTAAATTATATATTATTTAAGTTAATAAATATATCAGGTCTAAAATCCAATATATCTCATGTATTATTGTCCAATATTGAAGAAATAGTGCCATTTCCCCAATACCTTGTTGTAAACACTTGCAATATTGATGGAATCGAATATATGTGTGCACCATTAATGATTTATGAATGCATGAAATTTAATTAATGTATAATATGGGTTTTATGTTCATTAAATGATAATTTGTGGTCGTTGGATCAAATTTCATATCATTTGGAGCAAACTACATCTCGTTTCCCCAAGGGTCCAATACTAGTTTTTTATATCTGATTGAATGAAGTGATAACAACCATGGGAGTTCGATTGGTTATGCATATGAGTCTATGATAATTTATTATACACATCCCCTACTTCAATTTAATAATTTTATTGGTTTTCTGCACATTTGGGAAGCCATTTCTACCACTTACCTCGGGGGGGATTTGAGCCCAAAATTGCCATGTAAAATCATCCATCTTGTTCAGAATTCAGTACAAATTTGTAGAAGTGTTTGGAGGGCCATAATACACCCATAAAAATTATAATTAAGTTATTATATCATTCATACACTTTCTATGAATATTCAGAATAAATTGGGCTGATTTGGAGACCAAGACACTAAAACTAGTCAAGAGCCAAAATTGTGAAAAAATTGGAAAATTGGGAATTTTAATAATATTTCCTAAGAGGGGACATTAGAGTGGTATCAAAGCATGATCTTGGAACCTGACGTGGTCTGATATTTATGAGGACAATAATTAAGGGACCACTATTATATATTGAAACCCAAAAGTGCTTTTATTGAAGGAAAAATAAAAAGGTAGGAGAAGAAGGCATTTTTTTTAGGAAACTATGACTAGGGATAAAAAGGGAACCTCATATGATGGTAAGGAGCTTATAAAAATTATGGAACCTATATTTGAAGACATGAAAAACAATATTATGAAAGGATTTGAATTTTTGGCTATCCAAAGTTGGGAAAAATATATTGATTTTAAGAAAACCAAGGGGGAAAATGCATCAGCTTGCTTGAAGGAGAAAAAAGAGGAGACCCATGAACCTCCTAGTTCTGAAATAAGTGAATTAGAAGAAGTAGTACATGAAGAGGATTGAAATTCACTCCCAAATGACTTTGAAAAACATGAGGAAACATCACATGAGAAGGAAGAAGAGTACCTTGAAACTATTAAATATCATTCTAAAACAAATTCTACTATGGACATGGACCAAAGAGCATCTACTGATGGATGCTTGAACTATGAAGGAGTACCTACTAATGGGTGCTCACAAATATATTTTTGTGACATAGAGATCATATTTCAAAATTTTGTTGCAAGCCAAAATTCCATTAAACATGAAAATGAATACCTTGTAGCAGTTGAATAAGAAACAAGATCAAATTCCCCATCACCACTTGAGCTTCATGAAGTTGGTCCAAGCAAGAAGGAAGAAGATGAGGAGGTTCATTTGAAAGAGCCTCATTTTAGTGAAGGGTCCTTAAAGATGAATGAAAATAAGATCCAAGAGGCCCTTAGCATACTCCATGACACTCAAGCATTGGTATCAAATTCTTGTTGGAGAGCTACTTCCATGGAGGATCCATCCTTCCTTGAAGACATGGAGAAGATTCAAAGAGAAATGTGCAACATCAAAGGTAATTTCATGTCTATGAATTTTTATATAAAAAATTTCATTGAGCTTAGTGAATGGTTACATGAATCCTACTTGAAGAATAATGAAGTTATTCATAAGCTCACAATTCAGAATGAGAAAATTCTTGAAAAGTTACAAGACACTTTTTTTTCCTCCCGTGTTTCAAATTGTCAAATGGTAGATTGTTTGGAGGATTCTCATGACATGTAATTTTTAAACAAGAGCATGATTCCTCTACATTGGAACCAATCTATGACAAAGGTTTCACAATATTGAAGGAGATGCATGATACTACCCATATGGATCCTTCCCATAATGAAACTTCTAAACTTTTTGATCATTTGGGTGAGTTATTTCATTCTCCTACATCCTAAAATTCCATGTTTTGCAGCATTAGTCTCAATGAAGTATGGGTGAAAGGGTTATTTTTTATGGTGCCACATGAAAAGTATGAAATTCCTATATTTACGTTTTATGGTGACATGGTTGGAGAACACTATTATTCACATTTGCAGCAGAATCCTTTGTTACTTTATGATGATGCACATTTACATGGATGCACCTATGATATGCATTTGAGTCACTTGAAGATTCATGGTTTTTCTTGCTCAACACTTGGTTCATTTGATGTTGGACGAACTTCATCCGACACTTGGGTGAAGAGGGATATGATTGAGGAACATTATTATTGGCAGAAACATCCTTTGTTATTTAATGATGATATACATATTCATGGGTGTATTGATGAGACTTCTTTGAGCCACTTGAAGTCTTCATGTTTTATTTGCTCCTTATTTGGTTCATATTTCATTGGAGGTTCTTCATTCACTTATTGGACGAAAGAAAAAATGGCTGATTATTATTTTCATGCATATTACATTCTTTGGGAAAAGCATTATAGGACATGGGATCCTCACCTATTGTAACGTCCCTGACCCTCCGACTGATGAAGAGGACGCTACCATAGCTGCTATCTACCCGAGTAACTAGCCCCATGAACATAATAATAAAAAATTGAAATGCTTTGAACTAAAACATGCATACATTATCACCATACAGCGAAAGAAAAACCATTCATTCTAGCATTCAACGTGTTCATTGTAATTCATTATCAAATGTAATTACAAGGATTTAAATACATGAATACTTATCTTATGAAGAAGAACGTCCTGCAACCAGCTATGTCAATGCAACGTTCCACCCAACCATAGGCCACTGTGCTCCTTCATTAGAGAGAATTTGAGGTCAAAAATGGGTCTCAAAAGGACCAAAATGTACTATAAAAATCAACCAATTACATTCTAGTAGATGAAATCATCCCCCATGGTTGAGGTGGCATTGCATGAGTTAAGAATG
>LPNX010383962.1:402319-415360 GCA_001517045.1 Pseudotsuga menziesii
ATCTCTCGGCAACACTGCCACCCCCGAGTTGGGCATGATTCCCACAAGGAATAAGGAAACTAAGAAGGCTCACACATAGCCAAATATATGTCAAGACTTAGTCAAGCCAACACAGTTGGGTTTATCAGACCAAGAGTACACAACAACACATAACCAAGCCAATAAGTTGGGTTTATCAGGTTATCAGGAAATGGAAGAACTGTCTTCTAAGCTAGTGGGCTCAATGAAGATCAAAGGATGCCTACACCAGAACTAGATTGACTCCTAATACATCCACACACACCCAACACAAGGAATCATTCCCTTCTTTGTTGCACAGTCCCTCAGGACATGACTTTCCTTCCAGTGTTATTCAAGGGGTGTAGAGAAGAGAGCCAACCCTCTATCTCTGTCTATGAGGCTCCTGAAAAACACTAGGTTTGTCAAGCAAAATCCTTTCCACTCCTACACAGTCCAAAGACCAATTGCATACACAACAATATACACCATTTTTGGGTTGAGGAAAACAGTTCAGCCACAAAATTAGTTTCCAAGGAGGGTAAGAACAACCCACTATATCAAATCGTATCCCAGGGACATTTTGGCCCTAACGTGGCCAAAAACAAAATCAACAACAACACCCAAGAGGATGTGGTCTCTCCTTTGAATTGTTGGGAAACAGAAAAATGATTTTCAGTCTGGTAAACATTGGGGAAAAGCAACAGAAAAACATTGGGGAAGAAACCAAACCACATGAACATCACAAAAACAAAGTTCTCAGACTCCAACAAATGAAGAACGAATACCCACGTGAGGAAGAAATACACATCAAATCCCAAAATCATGGATTTCACACTTATCAAATTCCTAGTCGCTTGAGGGAGCCCCAATGTGGGTGAATGATAATCATAAAAATTCCCAGGAGCCCAAATCGTGAAGGAAGAACACACAACAAGCAAAACATGGAGGTCAAAAACAACTCCCAAGATTTCCCATACGTGGGTGTATGGGAAAATGGGCATGCATGTTTGGGTGCTTTCTTGCTCCAAAAGTCAAAATTGATTTTCCCCAAAAATGGGTTTTCCCCAAATTTGAATTTTCTGCCCATACTCTTCCCATTCCCATGCAATAACTAACTCAACCACATTTTGGTAGAATTTAATGATTGGGGGAAAAAGAATAAAATGGGTAGTTGAGGGTTTCATGGGTTCTCCCTTTGACATTTGTCTTTTCCCCATTGGCCCAAAGGTTTAAATAATTTCCCTCCCTATTCCTTAGGAAAATCATGCCCCCATATCTTTTAATGTTGCATAGACATAGCTGGTTGGGGTTTTAATTAAATTTAATATTTACCTGATGTCAAAATTATATTGTGCCAGCTAGCACAAAATATACCTTCGGCAACGATTTTAATTGCCGGAGCATAAAACATTAAATCGATGGTCGGGCTTTTGCCTTTATCTCCACACCACGATTAATTACAATATATACATCATAAACATTTTTAATGAAAATGGGGTCGAAACTGGGGTGTTACACCTATGTCATTGGAGCAGATTTGATTGGTCACTTGAAGCATGTATGCACTTGGAAAATGGTAATCTACTCACTTGGAGGTATAAGCACTTTCATGATTTCTTGGTGAGGCACCTCCTTGATGCACATTCTTATTATGTTGTTATATAATTTGATGATATACATTATGCACTCATGATGTTTGGAAGAATGCATACAAGAAAATGGGATCCACGAATTCTCTTTCCAAATGGTATGGGTTGGAGAGCACTCTTAATTGTTGGAGTGAAACACAAGCAATGGGACCCTGGGATAGTTTTTAGTCCCATTGATTTCAAATTATTTGGGAAACAAACAGTATGGGATATGGATTCCCCACTTAATAAGGTGATGTTCATCAGATTAGTGTAGCAGCAAGCATGGTGGTTCCTCTTTGAAATCTTCATGTAATCTCAAAGACTCAAGGTGGGCAGCTTGGTGGCAACTTCAAAGAAACATACAGAAACCAGGTTCTTCAACAACCATGTTTGAAATTGCTTGAGGACAAGAAATATTGGGAAGGGAGGATTTGTAATGTCCCAAATGTTGCATTGGGTCACAATGGCCAAATCACATTTTCCACATTCATGAAAGTTGTCAAAGGGATGCTAAAAGTTAAATAATTTCCAAGGAGGAAAATCACTAATTTCCTAGGTTGGGGGTGGAAGCTTTGAGATTTGGAATAAGGAGGATAATAAATGATGTTTATAGATTAGAAGTGGATAAATATTTAATAATTTATCTTATTAAATAAATACAAGATAAAATTGAAATGGCTATGGAGAATGGAGACACATGGAGACTATATGGCCCACTCAAGCTAGAATTTCTATGTTAAATGGCATCCTCCTCTTGTAATTTCGAATCTATGGGAAGCATAATGTTTTGGGATGGATTATTAGGTTAATATAATTGTCTGTAAACTTCATAGGTCTAATTTGGGATGAACTGTAACTTACATGGGAGAGGAAGAGCCAAATGGGAGTTTCATGGACACTTGGCTAGATTCCCCTTACATTTATGACATCTATGACACCAATGATGGAGATTCTATGACACTTATGACACAAGTAAGATATGAAGGTTGAAATACTGACATACTGACATGTCAGGATAGAATAGAGCATCTTAGAGGTCGAATTTGGGAATTGGAGAAGGCCAAGAGGTTCCTACTCAAATTTGGGAGAAGATGGAAGGTGAAGAGAGAGGCCACATGGAATAGCATGAGAAGCCACACCAATTTTACTTGGATTTGGTTTATGGATGGATTTGGAACTTTATAATACCAATAATTTTTATAAAATACATGGATCATCCATGAGAAGAATATTTTTCTCATTTGTGAATTGTGAGAGCTAGTGGATGACTAGTTTTCTTGCTTAAGCCAATTTCGAGGGTGAAAGATTCCCATCCTAGTTGGTGTTTGGAAATGACACTTAGGTATTTCATGGATATTTAATGGAGTATTATTTTCAGGTGAAATATACAGTAATTTCATGGACATTTCAATATCATCTTGTTCTTCCATTCATCTCAAGTTTTCTCACCATATTTCAACTCTATGGAGTGAGGCACACTTGGTGAGATATTCATCTCTTTGAGGGATATTATCTTGCTTCAGTATTTTGTATTCTGATGTAAATTATATTTTATTTAATTTTAGAAATATCTCAGTTCAAAAATCCAATATATCTCATGTATTATTGTTCAATATTGAAGAAACGGTTCCATTTCCCCAATACCTTGTTGTAAACTCTTGCAATATTGATGGAATCAAATATATGTGTGCACAATTGATTATTTATGAATGAATGAAATTGAATTAATGTCTAATATGGGTTTCATGTTCATTAACTAAGAACTTTTTTCCATTGGATCGAATTTCATATCATTTGGAGCAAACTACATCTCATTTCCCCAAGGGTGCAAAACTAGTTTTTTTATATCTAATTGAATGAAGTGATAACAGCCATGGGAGTTAGATTAGTTATGCATATGAGTCTTTGATAATGTATTATAAATTTACCCTTATTCAATTTAATAATTTGAGTGGGTTTATGCACATTTGGGAATCCATTTCTACCACTTACCCCAGGGGGGATTTGAGCCCAAAATTTCCATGTAAAATCATCCATCTTGTTCATAATTTAGTACAAACTTTTAGAAGTGTTTGGAGGGCCATAATACACCCATAAAATTTATAATTAATTTTTTATATCATTCATACACCTTCTCTGAATATTCTGGAGAAATTGGGCTGATTTGGAGACCAAGACACTAAAACTAGTCAAGAGCCAAAATTGTGAAAAAATTGGAAAATTGAGCATTTTAATAAAATTTCCTAAAAGGGGACATTACATATACTAGGTATAATATGTAAAAAATAAAATAAAGAACCTATTCTAATATACCTCAAAGGTACTCAAACATATGCTTATCCACAAGCATAAAAATACAACATGTCTGCTACGTACTTTCAGAGACCAAACAACTACTGTTTCAAAGTAGCATCATCCGAATCAGATCCAAAATGCAATTTATCTAAACTAGAAACTGTGAATTTCATAGCCATCATAAACAACACATTAAATGTGTAATTATCATGGAGAAATAAAATATTATATTTTCTTTCAGTTTTCAACATTTGTTGACTTCAAGAATTTTCTACCATTTGAAAAAGTTCTTATTGAGCTTTCCATTCTCTGTGATGTTCTTTAAGGCCTGATCTCTTTCATAGTGTTTTCAAATCATAGTACCTCAAATAGAAAATTGTATGGCTATCTAACCTATCGTAGAGGTTTAACTATTTTTTGACAGTGTAGACTATAACTTTTCTTGATTTTATCTAATAGTCTCCGGGACTTTGACCGTGTCTCTTCTCATGTGGATTTTTTCCACAAGATATCATAGCCCATGGCTTCCTGATTCATTTACCATGACTAACTACTTTGGGTATTTTTAACTGCTCTTGTCTATGAAGATACATCAATAGTCCCTCTTCAACTGGAGGAGTCTTTTATATTATACCAAGCTTGTTCTAGACAAAGGATTAGTAAATATATTAAAAAATTATAATCATCCATGGATATGTACAGGAGTTACACAACTGCTTTTTTCATCATGTATCAGATATAACTAAATAGGAACTTTGTAAAGCTTTACTTATTTACAATATGCTCTATCTAAGCAACATCTTTGATGTGATCTTTCTCGATCACTGGATTATTTATAATCCATATGTCCATGAAACTTACTTTCACTGGCTAAGATATGTATGAATCGACATGCACATGTACCAAGTAGGTAACATAACATATTCTTTGTTGTACCGGTCCATGTACTGACTGTAAATTATATAACCGATCTTGGGACTTGTATAGATATATCTAACATCTATGAGATCCTACAAATATGAACAAGAATCAAATTTATCTTTATGTGTGGGATCATGCATTTATAATCCATTGTTTTTGAATCCCTTCAAGGAATCTATTGAACATTTTCTCAACATAAGAAAATCTTATCTAATGACGGTTACACCTCTAAACTTAAGAATCATCCAATATTCTTACATATAGATTCCTTCTAAATATGAGTACCACACATGGTTTCTACATAAAAGGAGGTTAATTTAACCAGTTCCACTGGTTTTTCGAAGAGATAGGGAATCTATCTTCTCCCTCTCAACATCTAGGATGTGGGAACCATAAATTTGATTCCTCCATCATGGAGACTCATACTCCTCTATATATAACACATATATTAATATAATTAATATAGATACATTACCTTCAAGAGTATTTACATTTCTCCAAATAGAATCAGGGCTTCTATTATGTCTTCTTCCTAAGAAACATAGGAACCTCCCGATCTACTCTCTTTCAGGACAAGCCATCAGAATGACTCCATATTCATTTAATTCTTTACTTGTAGGTCAGTTCATATGATTTTTCCTACAAGAAAAATATTCTAATGGCTAGAACCATCTCATAGTCATGAATTTTATTCACATGAATATATACTGATAATAATTTACACAGTTATGTACAAATATTAATCGATTGTATTAACATAACTCATACTAATCTCATGCACTAATTTTCATATTTATATTAGTATTATAGTAGTCCCATATCAGTCCTATATTAGTCCCATATCAATACTTTTGAATATTAACGCAACCCCATATTTATATAAAAATTTCAGCCTTGTATTCATCAAGGTTTATGTAGTCTTGTGTTCATAACTCATAAACAATCACGCAACATTATATCTTATATCTCATGAAACAAATTATGAAGCCATATATCAGTCCTATATAAGTTTATATAAATCCTATATAATTCTATATCAGTATTATATCATTCCTATAAAATGTCTCATAATATGGACTTCATGAGATCTATAACATGGCAATAAAGGCAAAAAGCAATGTATATGCTCGACACAATTCAAAATTCCAGGAATATAGATATCTTTATGCCAATCATGAAACGTATTCAAAAACCTTTATATATAATTTATAAAAACATATAACAATCAAAATATAAAGTACTTATCTTTTAGTGATTTGTGTGGGCTCCCTCTTAATCTCTGCACCCTTGCAGAGAATACCAGAGTCATTATTTATTCACTTGAATGGAAGAGCATCTTTGTAGTGAAAGGATTCCTCCCTTTATTGATTCTAGTCACGAGGACATTATTCTCCTATTTAGTCTACACAAAATTTCTTTGTATGTGACCCTGTTATTAACTCAAGGCCTTCTTCTTGAAAATGTTGGTGAGTGTATCAAAACACTCCCTTGTGGTCTTCAACGAAATGATCCGAAGACATGAGATTGTCCTTAACTTAATCAAAGATTATATTCTTGGAATTTACTTGATTATTCTTGAAGTTTATTCTCCCTTATTTGGTGGTAGGATCGTCTACGACTGAGGATACATAAGAATCAAGATAACGCTCTTCTAGAATATTCAACACCCTTTCCTTCCATGTGTTGAAGTTGGAAGAACCTTCAAAGCGATCTTCTGGCCGAATGAAGATTGATTCCATGGATGCAATATTTTGTTCAACTCTTCAATATATATGTAGGTTTATCTTACTGCACAAAACTAATATCCTTCACACCTTATGCTTTTAATGTCCTCTTTTAGGAAATTTTATTAAATGACCAATTTTTTCACTTTTTCCCCAATTTTGACCTTAACTAGTCTTAGTGTCTTGGTCTCCAAATTAGCCCAATTGATCCAAAATATTCAGAGAAGGTGTATGAATGATATAATAACTCAATTATGATGTTAATTTATGTTTTTTGACTTCCCAATTACTTCTTAAAACTTGTTTAATGTTCTGTTCAAAGTAGGAGTCTTTACTAGCAAATTGGGGCTCCAATTCCCCCTGGGTAATTGCCGGAAATGGCTTCACAAATGATCCAAAAGTAACTGGAATTTCTTAATAGAGGCCAAGTATGTGTAAGTTACCTTTTTAAAGTCTCATATGCATCATGGTTCATTTTATATAGGATTTTATGACATTTTCCAAAACAACTCCCAAGTCACAATTTCGACCCTTGGGGAAAATGCACCAAATCTTCTCCCAATGCAATAAAAATGAGTAAAATGGATTCCAATGATTAATTACTGAACATGAGACTTTAAATACACATTAATTATAGTCCATCCATCATAAATTTATTATATATGCATTCCTCCATTCGAAATAATAAGCATTACCATGGCATATATCAAAATAGAGTGGAAATGGTCATTGTTTGCTCATTAAAAGTCATTTTGACATACAACTCTTGGGAATTTAGAATTCAAAATTTATGAAAATGAATAAAACAGAATATTTAACTGATTCCAATCATAAATTTACAATTAAAGGATCTCCCAATTTGAAATCATCAGCATTACAATGGTTCACAACAAGATAGTGGGGAAATGACACTATTTCTTTATTGTTCAACATTTTTACATGAACGATTTTGGGTATTTCTACCTGGGAGTATTCTGAACGTGAAATATAGAGAATATACATCAAAAAATAATATAATGTTCATTAGAATCGTCCCCAAAGATATCAATAGCTCACCCAAAGTGCAATCCCTCCATTGGCATGAATATGGTGTGAAAACTGGAAATAGTTGAGAGAGAGAGAGTGTTGCAATAGAAGAATCCACATGAATTCCTGTAGCTTACACCTGAAAATAATACTCCATTAAATATCCATGAAATACCTAAGTGGCCTCTCCAAACACCAACTAGGATGGGAATATTTCAACCTAGAAATTGGCTTAAGCAAGAAAACTAGTCATCCACTGCTCTCACAATTCACAAATGACAATTTCAAAAATGAGAAAAAGATTCTTCTCATTGATGATCCGTGTATTTTATAAACATTATTGGTCTTATAAGGTTCCAAATCCATGTATAAACCAAATCCAAGTCAAATTTGTGTGGTTGCTCATGCTATGCCATGTGGCCTCTCTCTTCACCTTCCCTCTTCTCCCAATTTTGAGTAGGAGCCTCTTGGACTTCTCCAACTCCCAAATTAAACCTCTAAGATGATATATTCAGTCCTGACATTTAATTATGTCAGTATGTCAGCCTTCATATCTGAATTGTGTCATAACTGTTATAGAACCTCCATCATTGGTGTCATAGATGTCATAAATGTAAGGGGAAACTAGCCAAGTGTCCATGAAAATCCCATTTGGTTCTTCCTCTCCCATGTAAGTTAATATTCATCCCAAATTTGACTTATGAAGTATATGTAATATAATATTAACCTCATAATCCATCCCAAAACATTAGTCTTTCCATATATTTGAAATTACAAGAGGAGGATGCCATTTAACATAGGAATTCTAGCTTGAGTGGGCCCCATAGTTTCCATGTGTCTCCATTCTTCCTAGCCATTTAATTTTTATATTGTATTTATTTACTAATATAAATTATTAAATATTTATCCTATTCTAATGTCTAAACATCATTTATTATCCCACTTATTCCAAATCTCAAAGCTTCCACCCCCAACCTAGGAAACTAGTGATTTTCCTCCTTGGTAATTATTTGACTTTTAGCATCCCTTTGAAAACTTTCATGAATATGGAAAATGTGATTTTTCCATTGTGACCCAATGAAAAATTTAGGACATTAAAAATCCTCCCTTCCCAATATTGCTTATCCTCAAGCAATTTCAAACATGGTTGTTGAAGAACCTGCTTTCTGTATGATTCTTTGAAGTTGCCACTGAGTTACTCACCTTGAGTATTTGAGATTCCATGAAGCCTTTTAGAGAGGAACACCCATCCTTTATACTGAACTACTCTGATTAATATCACCTTATTAAGTGGAGAATCCATCTCCCATACTGCTTGTTTCCCAAAGAATTTGGAATCAATGGGACTAAAAACTATCATGGGGTCCCATTGCTTGCATTGCACTCCAACAATTAAGAGTGTTCTCCTACTCATACCATTAGGAAAGAGAATTATTGGATCCCATTTTCTTGTATGAATTCTTCCAAACATCATGAGTACATAATATATATCATCAAAGTGCATAACAACATAATAAAAATATACATCAAAGAGGTGCCTCATCAAAAAATCATGAAAGTGCTTATACCTCCAAGTGAGTAGACTACCATTTTCCAAGTGCATACATGCTTCAAGTGACCAATCAAATATGATCCAATGACATAGGTGAGGATCCCATGTTCTATAATTCTTCTCCCAAATAATGTAATATGCATCAAAATAATAATCAGCCATTTGTTCAATTTCATCCAAGAAGTGAATGAAGAACCTGAACCAAAATATGAACCAAAATAAGGAGCAAATAAAACATGAAGACTTAAAGTGGCTTGAAGAAGTCTCATCAATACACCCATGAATATTTATATCATCATGAAATAACAGAGTATTTTTCTACCAATAATAATTTTCCTCAATCATATTCCTCTTCACCTAAGTGTCAGATGAAGTTCCTCCAACATCAAATAAACCAAGTGTTGAGCCAGAAAAACCATGAGTCTTCAAGTGACTAAAATGCATATCATAGGTGCATCCATGTAGATATGAATCATCATAAAGTAACAAAGGTTGTTTCTGCAATTGTGAATAATAGTGTTCTCCAACCATGTCATCATAAAAATTAAATATAGGAGTTTCATACTCCTCATGTGGCACAATAAAAAAGAACCCTTTCACCCATACTTCATTGAGACTAATGCTGCAAAACATGGAATTGTAGGATGTAGCAAAATGAAATAACTCACCCAAATGATCAGAAAGTGCAGAAGTTTCATCATGGTAAGGATCCATATGGGTAGTATCATGCAGCTCCTTCAAGAGTGTGAAACATTTTTCATATATTGGTTCCAATGTAAAGGAATCATGCTCTTGTTTAAAAATTGCATACCCTTCATCAAGAGACAATTCAAGTTCCTCTTCCACCACATCAAGTGTTTGGATCTCTTGAAGTTCATCTTCAAACACATCAATTACATTCAAATTTCCAAATTTCTCATGATCCCCCATGTCATGAGAATCCTCCAAACAATCTACCATTTGACAATCTGAAACATAGGAGGAAAAACAAGTGTCTTGCAACTTTTCAAGAAGTTGCTCATTTTGAATTCTGAGCTTATGAATAACTTAATTATTCTTCAAGTAGGATTCATGTAACCATTCACTAATCTCAATGACATTTTTTCTATAAAAAATAAAAGACGTGAAATTACCTTTGATGTTGCACATTTCTCTTTGGATCTTCTCCATGTCTTCAAGGAAGGATGGCTCCTCCAAGGAAGTAGCTCTCCAACAATAATTTGATACCAATGCTTGAGTGTCATGGAGTATGCTAATGGCCTCTTGGATATTATTTTCATTCATATTTAAGGACCCTTCAAGAAAATGAGGCTCTTGAAAATAAGCCTCCTCATTTTCCTCCTTGCTTGGACCAGGTTCATGAAGATCAAGTGGTGATGGAGAAGTTGATCTTGCTTCTTCTTCAACTGCTACAAGCTCTTCATTTTCATGTTTAATGGGATTTTGGCTTACAGAAACACTTTAAAAAGTGATCTATATGTCACCAACATAGATGTGTGAGCACCCATCAGTAGGTACTCCTTCATAGTTCAAGCATTCATCATTAGATTCTCTTTGTTTCATTTCCAAGGTAGAATGTGTCTCGAAATTATCTTCGATATTTTCAATAGAAACTTATTCATACTCATGTAATGTCTATTAATGTTTTTTAGAGTCACTTGGGAGTTAATTTAGATCCTCTTCATGTACTAATTCTTCTACTTTACCTATTTCAGAACTAGGTGGTTCATGGGTCTCCTCCATTCGCTCCTTCAAGCAAGTTGATGTAGTTTTCCCCTTGGTTTTCTTAAATTCAATATATTTTTCCCAACTTTGGATAGCCAAAAATTAAAATCCTTTCATAATATTATTTTTCATGTATTCAAGGATAGTTTCAATGAATTTTATTATCTCCTTACCATCATATGAGGTTCCCTTTTCATCCCTAGTCATAGTTTACCCAAAAAAATTCCTTCTTCTCCTATGTTTTCTTTTTTCCTCTTCAACACAATTACTTTTGGGTTTCAATGTATAATGGTGTTCTATGAATTATTGTACTCATAAATTTCAGACCACATCAGGTTCCAATATCATGCTTTTATACCACTGTAATGTCCCCTTTTAGGAAATTTTATTTAATGACCATTTTTTCACTTTTCCCCAATTTTGACCTTAACTAATCTTAGTGTCTTAGTCTCCAAATCAGCCCAATTGATACCAAATATTCAGAGAAGGTGTATGAATGATATAATAAATAAATTATTATGTTCATGTATGTTTTTTGACCTCCCAATTACTTCTGCAAACTTGTTTAATGTTCTGTTCAAAATAGGAGTCTTTACTAGCAAATTGGGGCTCCAATTCCCCCTGGGTAATTGTCGGAAATGGATTCACAAATGATCCCAAAGTCACTTGAATTTATTAAAATGGGATGGGTATGTTTAAGGGACCTTTTAAAATTCTCATATTCATCATGTTTCAGTTTATATAGGCTTTTATGACTCTTTCCAAAACAACTCCCAAGTCACAATTTCGACCCTTGGGGAAAATGCACCAAATCTTCTCCCAGTGCAATAAAAATGAGTAAAATAGATTCCAATGATTAAGTAATGAACATTAGAATTGAAATAAACATTAATTACAATCCATCCATCATACATTTATCAGGTATACATTCCTCCATTCGAAATAATAAGCATTACCATGGCATATATCAAAATAGAGTGGAAATGGTCATTGTTTGCTCATTAAAAGTCATTTTGACATCACAAATATTGGGAATTTAGACTTGAAAATTTATGAGAATGAATAAAATAGAATATTTAATGTATTACAATCATAAATGGACAATTAAAGGCTCTCCCAATTCTAAATCATCAGCATTACAATGGTTCACAACAAGATAGTGGGGAAATGACACTATTTCTTCATTGTTCAACATTTTTACATGAATTATTTTGGGTATTTTGACCTGAGAGTATTATGAACATTAAATAAATAAAATATACATAATAACATAATATAATTGGAATTATTATATTCCCCAAATATATCAATAGCTCACCCAAAGCGCAATCCCTCCATTGGCATGAATATGGTGTGAAAACTTAAAATAGTTGAGAGAGAGTGCTGCAATAGAAGAATACACATGATTTCCTATATATTACACCTTAAAATAAGACTTCATGAAAGATACATTAAATAACTGAGTGGACTCTCCAAACACCAACTAGGATGGGAATCTTTCACCCTCGAAATTGGCTTAAGCAAGAAAACTAGTCATCCACTAGCTGTCACAATTCACAAATGAGAAAAAGCTTATTATCATGGATGATACCTGTATTTTATAAAAATTATTGGTTTTATAAGGTTCCAAATCCATCCATAAACCAAATCCAAGTCGAATTGGTGTGGCTGCTCATGCTATGCCATGTGGCCTCTCTCTTCGCCTTCCCTCTTCTCCCAAATTTGAGTAGGAGCCTCTTGGCCTTCTCCAACTCCCAAATTATACCTCTAAGATGCTCTATTTGTAAATTTGATCATATAGATCTGTAGACAAAAACAAAACTCACAAATAAGATCTCACAATTTACTCAGCAATTGAAGAATGAAACAGTGCAACAGGCTTGCAGCTATGAATGCTTTCATTAATCAAAAAAGTAATTCAGATAATAATTACAATGATGTAAAATGGCTTTAATAGCCACAAGCAATTCGAATCCACATGAGGAAGTTCGAATTGATGACTCTACTTGACTGTAGGTAACCAAGACTTGTCTAAATCATAATTGGAGTTCTAAAACACAACCAACTTTTACATTTAGTATTAAATAATGGTTAACTGACTGTGGTAGGTGAGAAAAGAGCCCCACATGTGTGCAATTAATTAAACCATTATTTAACTGAATGTAAC